>MBPM02000118.1:0-174177 GCA_001695595.3 Plasmopara viticola | reverse complement strand
AATTGAAGATTGAGTGACCAAAAAAGAGCAAATGATAGCACAATGTTCCCACACCGGGACTCGAACCCGGGTCTGCTGGGTGAAAGCCAGCTATCCTAACCGCCTAGACTATATGGGAAGGCTTAAGTAGACAACCTACCAAACAGTCACATCAACACACGTACATCTTATACTCACACGCACGAACGACGAGAGCAGAAAATTACACCATTAATATTATTACTCTCTTCACATTCTTCTAGAATAGAAGCGCTTGAGAATAGCGATATTTCTTTTTTTTTATCGAGCGCGTATGCAGATATTGTCGCGATTAAAAATCAAAGCGAAGACTAACATTGTTTGGAACGCGAGCATAAAGTCCCTAAAGAGAGCGCCTTCTAACCAAAATTGAAGATTGAGTGACCAAAAAAGAGCAAATTATAGCACAATGTTCCCACACCGGGACTCGAACCCGGGTCTGCTGGGTGAAAGCCAGCTATCCTAACCGCCTAGACTATATGGGAAGGCTTAAGTAGACAACCTACCAAACAGTCACATCAACACACGTACATCTTATACTCACACGCACGAAAGACGAGAGCAGAAAACTACACCATTGGTATTCTTGCTCTCTTTACATTCTTCTAGAATAGAAGCGCTTGAGAATAGCGATATTTCTTTTTTTATCGAGCGCGTATGCAGATATTAAAAATTAAAGCGAAGACTAACATTGTTTGGAACGCGAGCATAAAGTCCCTAAAGAGAGCGCCTTCTAACCAAAAGTGAAGATTGAGTGACCAAAAAAGAGCAAATATAGCACAATGTTCCCACACCGGGACTCGAACCCGGGTCTGCTGGGTGAAAGCCAGCTATCCTAACCGCCTAGACTATATGGGAAGGCTTAAGTAGACAACCTACCAAACAGTCACATCAACACACGTACATCTATACTCACACGCACGAAAACGACGAGAGCAGAAAATACACCATTAATATCTTACTCTCTTCACATTCTTCTAGAATAGAAGCGCTTGAGAATAGCGATATTTCTTTTTTTATCGAGCGCGTATGCAGATATTGTCGCGATTAAAAATCAAAGCGAAGACTAACATTGTTTGGAACGCGAGCATAAAGTCCCTAAAGAGAGCGCCTTCTAACCAAAAGTGAAGATTGAGTGACCAAAAAAGAGCAAATCATAGCACAATGTTCCCACACCGGGACTCGAACCCGGGTCTGCTGGGTGAAAGCCAGCTATCCTAACCGCCTAGACTATATGGGAAGGCTTGAAGAGACAACCTACCAAACAGTCACATCAACACACGTACATCTTATACTCACACGCACGAAAGACGAGAGCAGAAAACTACACCATTGGTATTCTTGCTCTCTTTACATTCTTCTAGAATAGAAGCGCTTGAGAATAGCGATATTTCTTTTTTTATCGAGCGCGTATGCAGATATTGTCACGATTAAATCAAAGCGAAGACTAACATTGTTTGGAACGCGAGCATAAAGTCCCTAAAGAGAGCGCCTTCTAACCAAAAGTGAAGATTGAGTGACCAAAAAAGAGCAAATGATAGCACAATGTTCCCACACCGGGACTCGAACCCGGGTCTGCTGGGTGAAAGCCAGCTATCCTAACCGCCTAGACTATATGGGAAGGCTTAAGTAGACAACCTACCAAACAGTCACATCAACACACGTACATCTTATACTCACACGCACGAAAGACGAGAGCAAAAAATACACCATTTATTCTTGCTCTCTTCACATTCTTCTAGAATAGAAGCGCTTGAGAATAGCGATATTTCTTTTTTTTATCGAGCGCGTATGCAGATATTGTCACGATTATAAATCAAAGCGAAGACTAACATTGTTTGGAACGCGAGCATAAAGTCCCTAAAGAGAGCGCCTTCTAACCAAAAGTGAAGATTGAGTGACCAAAAAAGAGCAAATGATAGCACAATGTTCCCACACCGGGACTCGAACCCGGGTCTGCTGGGTGAAAGCCAGCTATCCTAACCGCCTAGACTATATGGGAAGGCTTAAGTAGACAACCTACCAAACAGTCACATCAACACACGTACATCTTATACTCACACGCACGAAAGACGAGAGCAGAAAACTACACCATTGGTATTCTTGCTCTCTTCACATTCTTCTAGAATAGAAGCGCTTGAGAATAGCGATATTTCTTTTTTTATCGAGCGCGTATGCAGATATTGTCACGATTATAAATCAAAGCGAAGACTAACATTGTTTGGAACGCGAGCATAAAGTCCCTAAAGAGAGCGCCTTCTAACCAAAATGAAGATTGAGTGACCAAAAAAGAGCAAATGATAGCACAATGTTCCCACACCGGGACTCGAACCCGGGTCTGCTGGGTGAAAGCCAGCTATCCTAACCGCCTAGACTATATGGGAAGGCTTAAGTAGACAACCTACCAAACAGTCACATCAACACACGTACATCTTATACTCACACGCACGAAAGACGAGAGCAGAAAACTACACCATTAATATTCTTGCTCTCTTTACATTCTTCTAGAATAGAAGCGCTTGAGAATAGCGATATTTCTTTTTTTTATCGAGCGCGTATGCAGATATTGTCACGATTATAAATCAAAGCGAAGACTAACATTGTTTGGAACGCGAGCATAAAGTCCCTAAAGAGAGCGCCTTCTAACCAAAAGTGAAGATTGAGTGACCAAAAAAGAGCAAATATAGCACAATGTTCCCACACCGGGACTCGAACCCGGGTCTGCTGGGTGAAAGCCAGCTATCCTAACCGCCTAGACTATATGGGAAGGCTTAAGTAGACAACCTACCAAACAGTCACATCAACACACGTACATCTTATACTCACACGCACGAAAGACGAGAGCAGAAAACTACACCATTGGTATTCTTGCTCTCTTCACATTCTTCTAGAATAGAAGCGCTTGAGAATAGCGATATTTCTTTTTTTTATCGAGCGCGTATGCAGATATTGTCACGATTATAAATCAAAGCGAAGACTAACATTGTTTGGAACGCGAGCATAAAGTCCCTAAAGAGAGCGCCTTCTAACCAAAATGAAGATTGAGTGACCAAAAAAGAGCAAATGATAGCACAATGTTCCCACACCGGGACTCGAACCCGGGTCTGCTGGGTGAAAGCCAGCTATCCTAACCGCCTAGACTATATGGGAAGGCTTAAGAGACAACCTACCAAACAGTCACATCAACACACGTACATCTTATACTCACACGCACGAAAGACGAGAGCAGAAAACTACACCATTGGTATTCTTGCTCTCTTCACATTCTTCTAGAATAGAAGCGCTTGAGAATAGCGATATTTCTTTTTTTATCGAGCGCGTATGCAGATATTGTCACGATTATAAATCAAAGCGAAGACTAACATTGTTTGGAACGCGAGCATAAAGTCCCTAAAGAGAGCGCCTTCTAACCAAAAGTGAAGATTGAGTGACCAAAAAAGAGCAAATGATAGCACAATGTTCCCACACCGGGACTCGAACCCGGGTCTGCTGGGTGAAAGCCAGCTATCCTAACCGCCTAGACTATATGGGAAGGCTTAAGTAGACAACCTACCAAACAGTCACATCAACACACGTACATCTTATACTCACACGCACGAAAGACGAGAGCAGAAAACTACACCATTTATTCTTGCTCTCTTCACATTCTTCTAGAATAGAAGCGCTTGAGAATAGCGATATTTCTTTTTTTATCGAGCGCGTATGCAGATATTGTCACGATTACAAATCAAAGCGAAGACTAACATTGTTTGGAACGCGAGCATAAAGTCCCTAAAGAGAGCGCCTTCTAACCAAAATGAAGATTGAGTGACCAAAAAAGAGCAAATGATAGCACAATGTTCCCACACCGGGACTCGAACCCGGGTCTGCTGGGTGAAAGCCAGCTATCCTAACCGCCTAGACTATATGGGAAGGCTTAAGTAGACAACCTACCAAACAGTCACATCAACACACGTACATCTTATACTCACACGCACGAACGACGAGGGCAGAAAACTACACCATTAATATTCTTACTCTCTTCACATTCTTCTAGAATAAAAGCGTTTGGGAATAGCGATATTTCTTTTTTTTATCGAGCGCGTATGCAGATATTGTCACGATTATAAATCAAAGCGAAGACTAACATTGTTTGGAACGCGAGCATAAAGTCCCTAAAGAGAGCGCCTTCTAACCAAAAGTGAAGATTGAGTGACCAAAAAAGAGCAAATATAGCACAATGTTCCCACACCGGGACTCGAACCCGGGTCTGCTGGGTGAAAGCCAGCTATCCTAACCGCCTAGACTATATGGGAAGGCTTGAGGAGACAACCTACCAAACAGTCACATCAACACACGTACATCTTATACTCACACGCACGAAAGACGAGAGCAGAAAACTACACCATTAATATTCTTGCTCTCTTTACATTCTTCTAAAATAGAAGCGCTTGAGAATAGCGATATTTCTTTTTTTATCGAGCGCGTATGCAGATATTGTCACGATTATAAATCAAAGCGAAGACTAACATTGTTTGGAACGCGAGCATAAAGTCCCTAAAGAGAGCGCCTTCTAACCAAAAGTGAAGATTGAGTGACCAAAAAAGAGCAAATGATAGCACAATGTTCCCACACCGGGACTCGAACCCGGGTCTGCTGGGTGAAAGCCAGCTATCCTAACCGCCTAGACTATATGGGAAGGCTTAAGTAGACAACCTACCAAACAGTCACATCAACACACGTACATCTTATACTCACACGCACGAAACGACGAGAGCAGAAAACTACACCATTAATATTCTTACTCTCTTCACATTCTTCTAGAATAGAAGCGCTTGAGAATAGCGATATTTCTTTTTTTTATCGAGCGCGTATGCAGATATTGTCACGATTATAAATCAAAGCGAAGACTAACATTGTTTGGAACGCGAGCATAAAGTCCCTAAAGAGAGCGCCTTCTAACCAAAAGTGAAGATTGAGTGACCAAAAAAGAGCAAATATAGCACAATGTTCCCACACCGGGACTCGAACCCGGGTCTGCTGGGTGAAAGCCAGCTATCCTAACCGCCTAGACTATATGGGAAGGCTTAAGTAGACAACCTACCAAACAGTCACATCAACACACGTACATCTTATACTCACACGCACGAACGACGAGAGCAGAAAATTACACCATTAATATTCTTGCTCTCTTCACATTCTTCTAGAATAGAAGCGCTTGAGAATAGCGATATTTCTTTTTTTTATCGAGCGCGTATGCAGATATTGTCACGATTATAAATCAAAGCGAAGACTAACATTGTTTGGAACGCGAGCATAAAGTCCCTAAAGAGAGCGCCTTCTAACCAAAAGTGAAGATTGAGTGACCAAAAAAGAGCAAATGATAGCACAATGTTCCCACACCGGGACTCGAACCCGGGTCTGCTGGGTGAAAGCCAGCTATCCTAACCGCCTAGACTATATGGGAAGGCTTAAGTAGACAACCTACCAAACAGTCACATCAACACACGTACATCTTATACTCACACGCACGAAAGACGAGAGCAGAAAACTACACCATTGGTATTCTTGCTCTCTTCACATTCTTCTAGAATAAAAGCGCTTGAGAATAGCGATATTTCAATTTTTTATCGAGCGCGTATGCAGATATTGTCATAAATCAAAGCGAAGACTTACATTGTTTGGAACGCGAGCATAAAGTCCCTAAAGAGAGGGCCTTCTAACCAAAAGTGAAGATTGAGTGACCAAAAAAGAGCAAATATAGCACAATGTTCCCACACCGGGACTCGAACCCGGGTCTGCTGGGTGAAAGCCAGCTATCCTAACCGCCTAGACTATATGGGAAGGCTTAACGAGACAACCTACCAAACAGTCACATCAACACACGTACATCTTATACTCACACGCACAAAAGACGAGAGCAGAAAACTACACCATTTATTCTTGCTCTCTTCACATTCTTCTAGAATAGAAGCGCTTGAGAATAGCGATATTTCTTTTTTTTTATCGAGCGCGTATGCAGATATTGTCACGATTATAAATCAAAGCGAAGACTAACATTGTTTGGAACGCGAGCATAAAGTCCCTAAAGAGAGCGCCTTCTAACCAAAAGTGAAGATTGAGTGACCAAAAAAGAGCAAATATAGCACAATGTTCCCACACCGGGACTCGAACCCGGGTCTGCTGGGTGAAAGCCAGCTATCCTAACCGCCTAGACTATATGGGAAGGCTTAAGTAGACAACCTACCAAACAGTCACATCAACACACGTACATCTTATACTCACACGCACGAAAGACGAGAGCAGAAAACTACACCATTGGTATTCTTGCTCTCTTCACATTCTTCTAGAATAGAAGCGCTTGAGAATAGCGATATTTCTTTTTTTATCGAGCGCGTATGCAGATTTTGTCACGAATATAAATCAAAGCGAAGACTAACATTGTTTGGAACGCGAGCATAAAGTCCCTAAAGAGAGCGCCTTCTAACCAAAATGAAGATTGAGTGACCAAAAAAGAGCAAATGATAGCACAATGTTCCCACACCGGGACTCGAACCCGGGTCTGCTGGGTGAAAGCCAGCTATCCTAACCGCCTAGACTATATGGGAAGGCTTAAGTAGACAACCTACCAAACAGTCACATCAACACACGTACATCTTATACTCACACGCACGAACGACGAGAGCAGAAAACTACACCATTAATATTCTTACTCTCTTCACATTCTTCTAGAATAGAAGCGCTTGAGAATAGCGATATTTCTTTTTTTTATCGAGCGCGTATGCAGATATTGTCACGATTATAAATCAAAGCGAAGACTAACATTGTTTGGAACGCGAGCATAAAGTCCCTAAAGAGAGCGCCTTCTAACCAAAAGTGAAGATTGAGTGACCAAAAAAGAGCAAATCATAGCACAATGTTCCCACACCGGGACTCGAACCCGGGTCTGCTGGGTGAAAGCCAGCTATCCTAACCGCCTAGACTATATGGGAAGGCTTAAGAGACAACCTACCAAACAGTCACATCAACACACGTACATCTTATACTCACACGCACGAACGACGAGAGCAGAAAACTACACAATTAATATTCTTCTCTCTTTACATTCTTCTAAAATAGAAGCGCTGGAGGATAGCGATATTTCTTTTTTTATCGAGCAAGTATGCAGATATTGTCACGATTACAAATCAAAGCGAAGACTAACATTGTTTGGAACGCGAGCATAAAGTCCCTAAAGAGAGCGCCTTCTAACCAAAAGTGAAGATTGAGTGACCAAAAAAGAGCAAATTATAGCACAATGTTCCCACACCGGGACTCGAACCCGGGTCTGCTGGGTGAAAGCCAGCTATCCTAACCGCCTAGACTATATGGGAAGGCTTAAGTAGACAACCTACCAAACAGTCACATCAACACACGTACATCTTATACTCACACGCACGAAAGACGAGAGCAGAAAACTACACCATTGGTATTCTTGCTCTCTTCACATTCTTCTAGAATAGAAGCGCTTGAGAATAGCGATATTTCTTTTTTTATCGAGCGCGTATGCAGATATTGTCACGATTATAAATCAAAGCGAAGACTAACATTGTTTGGAACGCGAGCATAAAGTCCCTAAAGAGAGCGCCTTCTAACCAAAAGTGAAGATTGAGTGACCAAAAAAGAGCAAATATAGCACAATGTTCCCACACCGGGACTCGAACCCGGGTCTGCTGGGTGAAAGCCAGCTATCCTAACCGCCTAGACTATATGGGAAGGCTTAAGTAGACAACCTACCAAACAGTCACATCAACACACGTACATCTTATACTCACACGCACGAACGACGAGAGCAGAAAACTACACCATTAATATTCTTACTCTCTTCACATTCTTCTAGAATAGAAGCGCTTGAGAATAGCGATATTTCTTTTTTTATCGAGCAAGTATGCAGATATTGTCACGATTATAAATCAAAGCGAAGACTAACATTGTTTGGAACGCGAGCATAAAGTCCCTAAAGAGAGCGCCTTCTAACCAAAAGTGAAGATTGAGTGACCAAAAAAGAGCAAATGATAGCACAATGTTCCCACACCGGGACTCGAACCCGGGTCTGCTGGGTGAAAGCCAGCTATCCTAACCGCCTAGACTATATGGGAAGGCTTAAGTAGACAACCTACCAAACAGTCACATCAACACACGTACATCTTATACTCACACGCACGAAACGACGAGAGCAGAAAACTACACCATTAATATTCTTGCTCTCTTCACATTCTTCTAGAATAGAAGCGCTTGAGAATAGCGATATTTCTTTTTTTTATCGAGCGCGTATGCAGATATTGTCACGATTTAAATCAAAGCGAAGACTAACATTGTTTGGAACGCGAGCATAAAGTCCCTAAAGAGAGCGCCTTCTAACCAAAAGTGAAGATTGAGTGACCAAAAAAGAGCAAATGATAGCACAATGTTCCCACACCGGGACTCGAACCCGGGTCTGCTGGGTGAAAGCCAGCTATCCTAACCGCCTAGACTATATGGGAAGGCTTAAGAGACAACCTACCAAACAGTCACATCAACACACGTACATCTTATACTCACACGCACGAAAGACGAGAGCAGAAAACTACACCATTGGTATTCTTGCTCTCTTCACATTCTTCTAGAATAGAAGCGCTTGAGAATAGCGATATTTCTTTTTTTATCGAGCGCGTATGCAGATATTGTCACGATTATAAATCAAAGCGAAGACTAACATTGTTTGGAACGCGAGCATAAAGTCCCTAAAGAGAGCGCCTTCTAACCAAAATGAAGATTGAGTGACCAAAAAAGAGCAAATGATAGCACAATGTTCCCACACCGGGACTCGAACCCGGGTCTGCTGGGTGAAAGCCAGCTATCCTAACCGCCTAGACTATATGGGAAGGCTTAAGTAGACAACCTACCAAACAGTCACATCAACACACGTACATCTTATACTCACACGCACGAAAGACGAGAGCAGAAAACTACACCATTAATATTCTTGCTCTCTTCACATTCTTCTAGAATAGAAGCGCTTGAGAATAGCGATATTTCTTTTTTTTATCGAGCGCGTATGCAGATATTGTCACGATTATAAATCAAAGCGAAGACTAACATTGTTTGGAACGCGAGCATAAAGTCCCTAAAGAGAGCGCCTTCTAACCAAAAGTGAAGATTGAGTGACCAAAAAAGAGCAAATGATAGCACAATGTTCCCACACCGGGACTCGAACCCGGGTCTGCTGGGTGAAAGCCAGCTATCCTAACCGCCTAGACTATATGGGAAGGCTTAAGTAGACAACCTACCAAACAGTCACATCAACACACGTACATCTTATACTCACACGCACGAAAGACGAGAGCAGAAAACTACACCATTAATATTCTTACTCTCTTCACATTCTTCTAGAATAGAAGCGCTTGGAATAGCGATATTTCTTTTTTTTATCGAGCGCGTATGCAGATATTGTCACGATTATAAATCAAAGCGAAGACTAACATTGTTTGGAACGCGAGCATAAAGTCCCTAAAGAGAGCGCCTTCTAACCAAAAGTGAAGATTGAGTGACCAAAAAAGAGCAAATATAGCACAATGTTCCCACACCGGGACTCGAACCCGGGTCTGCTGGGTGAAAGCCAGCTATCCTAACCGCCTAGACTATATGGGAAGGCTTAGTAGACAACCTACCAAACAGTCACATCAACACACGTACATCTTATACTCACACGCACGAAAGACGAGAGCAGAAAACTACACCATTAATATTCTTGCTCTCTTACATTCTTCTAGAATAGAAGCGCTTGAGAATAGCGATATTTCTTTTTTTATCGAGCGCGTATGCAGATATTGTCACGATTAAAATCAAAGCGAAGACTAACATTGTTTGGAACGCGAGCATAAAGTCCCTAAAGAGAGCGCCTTCTAACCAAAAGTGAAGATTGAGTGACCAAAAAAGAGCAAATATAGCACAATGTTCCCACACCGGGACTCGAACCCGGGTCTGCTGGGTGAAAGCCAGCTATCCTAACCGCCTAGACTATATGGGAAGGCTTAAGTAGACAACCTACCAAACAGTCACATCAACACACGTACATCTTATACTCACACGCACGAACGACGAGAGCAGAAAACTACACCATTAATATTCTTGCTCTCTTCACATTCTTCTAGAATAGAAGCGCTTGAGAATAGCGATATTTCTTTTTTTATCGAGCGCGTATGCAGATATTGTCACGATTATAAATCAAAGCGAAGACTAACATTGTTTGGAACGCGAGCATAAAGTCCCTAAAGAGAGCGCCTTCTAACCAAAAGTGAAGATTGAGTGACCAAAAAAGAGCAAATATAGCACAATGTTCCCACACCGGGACTCGAACCCGGGTCTGCTGGGTGAAAGCCAGCTATCCTAACCGCCTAGACTATATGGGAAGGCTTAAGTAGACAACCTACCAAACAGTCACATCAACACACGTACATCTTATACTCACACGCACGAACGACGAGAGCAGAAAATACACAATTAATATTCTTACTCTCTTCACATTCTTCTAGAATAAAGCGCTTGGAATAGCGATATTTCTTTTTTTTATCGAGCGCGTATGCAGATATTGTCACGATTATAAATCAAAGCGAAGACTAACATTGTTTGGAACGCGAGCATAAAGTCCCTAAAGAGAGCGCCTTCTAACCAAAAGTGAAGATTGAGTGACCAAAAAAGAGCAAATGATAGCACAATGTTCCCACACCGGGACTCGAACCCGGGTCTGCTGGGTGAAAGCCAGCTATCCTAACCGCCTAGACTATATGGGAAGGCTTAAGTAGACAACCTACCAAACAGTCACATCAACACACGTACATCTTATACTCACACGCACGAAAGACGAGAGCAGAAAACTACACCATTGGTATTCTTGCTCTCTTCACATTCTTCTAGAATAGAAGCGCTTGAGAATAGCGATATTTCTTTTTTTATCGAGCGCGTATGCAGATATTGTCACGATTATAAATCAAAGCGAAGACTAACATTGTTTGGAACGCGAGCATAAAGTCCCTAAAGAGAGCGCCTTCTAACCAAAAGTGAAGATTGAGTGACCAAAAAAGAGCAAATGATAGCACAATGTTCCCACACCGGGACTCGAACCCGGGTCTGCTGGGTGAAAGCCAGCTATCCTAACCGCCTAGACTATATGGGAAGGCTTAAGACAACCTACCAAACAGTCACATCAACACACGTACATCTTATACTCACACGCACGAACGACGAGAGCAGAAAACTACACCATTAATATTCTTACTCTCTTCACATTCTTCTAGAATAGAAGCGCTTGAGGATAGCGATATTTCTTTTTTTTTATCGAGCGCGTATGCAGATATTGTCACGATTATAAATCAAAGCGAAGACTAACATTGTTTGGAACGCGAGCATAAAGTCCCTAAAGAGAGCGCCTTCTAACCAAAAGTGAAGATTGAGTGACCAAAAAAGAGCAAATATAGCACAATGTTCCCACACCGGGACTCGAACCCGGGTCTGCTGGGTGAAAGCCAGCTATCCTAACCGCCTAGACTATATGGGAAGGCTTAAGTAGACAACCTACCAAACAGTCACATCAACACACGTACATCTTATACTCACACGCACGAAAGACGAGAGCAGAAAACTACACCATTAATATTCTTGCTCTCTTCACATTCTTCTAGAATAGAAGCGCTTGAGAATAGCGATATTTCTTTTTTTATCGAGCGCGTATGCAGATATTGTCACGATTATAAATCAAAGCGAAGACTAACATTGTTTGGAACGCGAGCATAAAGTCCCTAAAGAGAGCGCCTTCTAACCAAAAGTGAAGATTGAGTGACCAAAAAAGAGCAAATGATAGCACAATGTTCCCACACCGGGACTCGAACCCGGGTCTGCTGGGTGAAAGCCAGCTATCCTAACCGCCTAGACTATATGGGAAGGCTTAAGAGACAACCTACCAAACAGTCACATCAACACACGTACATCTTATACTCACACGCACGAAAGACGAGAGCAGAAAACTACACCATTGGTATTCTTGCTCTCTTTACATTCTTCTAGAATAGAAGCGCTTGAGAATAGCGATATTTCTTTTTTTATCGAGCGCGTATGCAGATATTGTCACGATTAAAATCAAAGCGAAGACTAACATTGTTTGGAACGCGAGCATAAAGTCCCTAAAGAGAGCGCCTTCTAACCAAAATGAAGATTGAGTGACCAAAAAAGAGCAAATATAGCACAATGTTCCCACACCGGGACTCGAACCCGGGTCTGCTGGGTGAAAGCCAGCTATCCTAACCGCCTAGACTATATGGGAAGGCTTAAGAGACAACCTACCAAACAGTCACATCAACACACGTACATCTTATACTCACACGCACGAACGACGAGAGCAGAAAACTACACCATTAATATTCTTGCTCTCTTCACATTCTTCTAGAATAGAAGCGCTTGAGGATAGCGATATTTCTTTTTTTTATCGAGCGCGTATGCAGATATTGTCACGATTATAAATCAAAGCGAAGACTAACATTGTTTGGAACGCGAGCATAAAGTCCCTAAAGAGAGCGCCTTCTAACCAAAAGTGAAGATTGAGTGACCAAAAAAGAGCAAATGATAGCACAATGTTCCCACACCGGGACTCGAACCCGGGTCTGCTGGGTGAAAGCCAGCTATCCTAACCGCCTAGACTATATGGGAAGGCTTGAGGAGACAACCTACCAAACAGTCACATCAACACACGTACATCTTATACTCACACGCACGAAAGACGAGAGCAGAAAACTACACCATTAATATTCTTGCTCTCTTCACATTCTTCTAGAATAGAAGCGCTTGAGGATAGCGATATTTCTTTTTTTTATCGAGCGCGTATGCAGGTATTGTCACGATTATAAATCAAAGCGAAGACTAACATTGTTTGGAACGCGAGCATAAAGTCCCTAAAGAGAGCGCCTTCTAACCAAAAGTGAAGATTGAGTGACCAAAAAAGAGCAAATATAGCACAATGTTCCCACACCGGGACTCGAACCCGGGTCTGCTGGGTGAAAGCCAGCTATCCTAACCGCCTAGACTATATGGGAAGGCTTAGAGACAACCTACCAAACAGTCACATCAACACACGTACATCTTATACTCACACGCACGAACGACGAGAGCAGAAAACTACACCATTAATATTCTTACTCTCTTCACATTCTTCTAGAATAGAAGCGCTTGAGGATAGCGATATTTCTTTTTTTTTATTGAGCAAGTATGCAGATATTGTCACGATTAAAATCAAAGCGAAGACTAACATTGTTTGGAACGCGAGCATAAAGTCCCTAAAGAGAGCGCCTTCTAACCAAAAGTGAAGATTGAGTGACCAAAAAAGAGCAAATGATAGCACAATGTTCCCACACCGGGACTCGAACCCGGGTCTGCTGGGTGAAAGCCAGCTATCCTAACCGCCTAGACTATATGGGAAGGCTTAAGAGACAACCTACCAAACAGTCACATCAACACACGTACATCTTATACTCACACGCACGAAAGACGAGAGCAGAAAACTACACCATTGGTATTCTTGCTCTCTTCACATTCTTCTAGAATAGAAGCGCTTGAGAATAGCGATATTTCTTTTTTTTTATCGAGCGCGTATGCAGATATTGTCACGATTATAAATCAAAGCGAAGACTAACATTGTTTGGAACGCGAGCATAAAGTCCCTAAAGAGAGCGCCTTCTAACCAAAAGTGAAGATTGAGTGACCAAAAAAGAGCAAATGATAGCACAATGTTCCCACACCGGGACTCGAACCCGGGTCTGCTGGGTGAAAGCCAGCTATCCTAACCGCCTAGACTATATGGGAAGGCTTAAGTAGACAACCTACCAAACAGTCACATCAACACACGTACATCTTATACTCACACGCACGAAAGACGAGAGCAGAAAACTACACCATTTATTCTTGCTCTCTTCACATTCTTCTAGAATAGAAGCGCTTGAGAATAGCGATATTTCTTTTTTTATCGAGCGCGTATGCAGATATTGTCGCGATTAAAAATCAAAGCGAAGACTAACATTGTTTGGAACGCGAGCATAAAGTCCCTAAAGAGAGCGCCTTCTAACCAAAAGTGAAGATTGAGTGACCAAAAAAGAGCAAATGATAGCACAATGTTCCCACACCGGGACTCGAACCCGGGTCTGCTGGGTGAAAGCCAGCTATCCTAACCGCCTAGACTATATGGGAAGGCTTAAGTAGACAACCTACCAAACAGTCACATCAACACACGTACATCTTATACTCACACGCACGAAACGAGAGCAGAAAACTACACCATTGGTATTCTTGCTCTCTTTACATTCTTCTAGAATAGAAGCGCTTGAGAATAGCGATATTTCTTTTTTTATCGAGCGCGTATGCAGATATTGTCGCGATTAAAAATCAAAGCGAAGACTAACATTGTTTGGAACGCGAGCATAAAGTCCCTAAAGAGAGCGCCTTCTAACCAAAAGTGAAGATTGAGTGACCAAAAAAGAGCAAATGATAGCACAATGTTCCCACACCGGGACTCGAACCCGGGTCTGCTGGGTGAAAGCCAGCTATCCTAACCGCCTAGACTATATGGGAAGGCTTAAGTAGACAACCTACCAAACAGTCACATCAACACACGTACATCTTATACTCACACGCACGAAAGACGAGAGCAGAAAACTACACCATTAATATTCTTACTCTCTTCACATTCTTCTAGAATAGAAGCGCTTGAGATAGCGATATTTCTTTTTTTTATCGAGCGCGTATGCAGATATTGTCACGATTATAAATCAAAGCGAAGACTAACATTGTTTGGAACGCGAGCATAAAGTCCCTAAAGAGAGCGCCTTCTAACCAAAAGTGAAGATTGAGTGACCAAAAAAGAGCAAATGATAGCACAATGTTCCCACACCGGGACTCGAACCCGGGTCTGCTGGGTGAAAGCCAGCTATCCTAACCGCCTAGACTATATGGGAAGGCTTAAGTAGACAACCTACCAAACAGTCACATCAACACACGTACATCTTATACTCACACGCACGAACGACGAGAGCAGAAAACTACACCATTAATATTCTTACTCTCTTCACATTCTTCTAGAATAGAAGCGCTTGAGGATAGCGATATTTCTTTTTTTATCGAGCGCGTATGCAGATATTGTCACGATTATAAATCAAAGCGAAGACTAACATTGTTTGGAACGCGAGCATAAAGTCCCTAAAGAGAGCGCCTTCTAACCAAAAGTGAAGATTGAGTGACCAAAAAAGAGCAAATGATAGCACAATGTTCCCACACCGGGACTCGAACCCGGGTCTGCTGGGTGAAAGCCAGCTATCCTAACCGCCTAGACTATATGGGAAGGCTTAAGTAGACAACCTACCAAACAGTCACATCAACACACGTACATCTTATACTCACACGCACGAAAGACGAGAGCAGAAAACTACACCATTAATATTCTTACTCTCTTCACATTCTTCTAGAATAGAAGCGCTTGAGAATAGCGATATTTCTTTTTTTATCGAGCGCGTATGCAGATATTGTCACGATTATAAATCAAAGCGAAGACTAACATTGTTTGGAACGCGAGCATAAAGTCCCTAAAGAGAGCGCCTTCTAACCAAAAGTGAAGATTGAGTGACCAAAAAAGAGCAAATGATAGCACAATGTTCCCACACCGGGACTCGAACCCGGGTCTGCTGGGTGAAAGCCAGCTATCCTAACCGCCTAGACTATATGGGAAGGCTTAAGAGACAACCTACCAAACAGTCACATCAACACACGTACATCTTATACTCACACGCACGAAACGACGAGAGCAGAAAATTACACCATTAATATTCTTACTCTCTTCACATTCTTCTAGAATAGAAGCGCTTGAGAATAGCGATATTTCTTTTTTTATCGAGCGCGTATGCAGATATTGTCACGATTATAAATCAAAGCGAAGACTAACATTGTTTGGAACGCGAGCATAAAGTCCCTAAAGAGAGCGCCTTCTAACCAAAAGTGAAGATTGAGTGACCAAAAAAGAGCAAATGATAGCACAATGTTCCCACACCGGGACTCGAACCCGGGTCTGCTGGGTGAAAGCCAGCTATCCTAACCGCCTAGACTATATGGGAAGGCTTAAGAGACAACCTACCAAACAGTCACATCAACACACGTACATCTTATACTCACACGCACGAAAGACGAGAGCAGAAAACTACACCATTAATATTCTTGCTCTCTTCACATTCTTCTAGAATAGAAGCGCTTGAGAATAGCGATATTTCTTTTTTTATCGAGCGCGTATGCAGATATTGTCACGATTATAAATCAAAGCGAAGACTAACATTGTTTGGAACGCGAGCATAAAGTCCCTAAAGAGAGCGCCTTCTAACCAAAAGTGAAGATTGAGTGACCAAAAAAGAGCAAATGATAGCACAATGTTCCCACACCGGGACTCGAACCCGGGTCTGCTGGGTGAAAGCCAGCTATCCTAACCGCCTAGACTATATGGGAAGGCTTAAGTAGACAACCTACCAAACAGTCACATCAACACACGTACATCTTATACTCACACGCACGAAAGACGAGAGCAGAAAACTACACCATTGGTATTCTTGCTCTCTTCACATTCTTCTAGAATAGAAGCGCTTGAGATAGCGATATTTCTTTTTTTATCGAGCGCGTATGCAGATATTGTCACGATTATAAATCAAAGCGAAGACTAACATTGTTTGGAACGCGAGCATAAAGTCCCTAAAGAGAGCGCCTTCTAACCAAAAGTGAAGATTGAGTGACCAAAAAAGAGCAAATGATAGCACAATGTTCCCACACCGGGACTCGAACCCGGGTCTGCTGGGTGAAAGCCAGCTATCCTAACCGCCTAGACTATATGGGAAGGCTTAAGAGACAACCTACCAAACAGTCACATCAACACACGTACATCTTATACTCACACGCACGAACGACGAGAGCAGAAAACTACACCATTAATATTCTTACTCTCTTCACATTCTTCTAGAATAGAAGCGCTTGAGGATAGCGATATTTCTTTTTTTATCGAGCGCGTATGCAGATATTGTCACGATTAAAATCAAAGCGAAGACTAACATTGTTTGGAACGCGAGCATAAAGTCCCTAAAGAGAGCGCCTTCTAACCAAAAGTGAAGATTGAGTGACCAAAAAAGAGCAAATGATAGCACAATGTTCCCACACCGGGACTCGAACCCGGGTCTGCTGGGTGAAAGCCAGCTATCCTAACCGCCTAGACTATATGGGAAGGCTTAAGTAGACAACCTACCAAACAGTCACATCAACACACGTACATCTTATACTCACACGCACGAAGACGAGAGCAGAAAACTACACCATTAATATTCTTACTCTCTTCACATTCTTCTAGAATAGAAGCGCTTGAGGATAGCGATATTTCTTTTTTTTTATCGAGCGCGTATGCAGATATTGTCACGATTATAAATCAAAGCGAAGACTAACATTGTTTGGAACGCGAGCATAAAGTCCCTAAAGAGAGCGCCTTCTAACCAAAAGTGAAGATTGAGTGACCAAAAAAGAGCAAATGATAGCACAATGTTCCCACACCGGGACTCGAACCCGGGTCTGCTGGGTGAAAGCCAGCTATCCTAACCGCCTAGACTATATGGGAAGGCTTAAGTAGACAACCTACCAAACAGTCACATCAACACACGTACATCCTATACTCACACGCACGAAAGACGAGAGCAGAAAACTACACCATTGGTATTCTTGCTCTCTTCACATTCTTCTAGAATAGAAGCGCTTGAGGATAGCGATATTTTTTTTTTTTGTCGAGCGCGTATGCAGGTATTGTCACGATTATAAATCAAAGCGAAGACTAACATTGTTTGGAACGCGAGCATAAAGTCCCTAAAGAGAGCGCCTTCTAACCAAAAGTGAAGATTGAGTGACCAAAAAAGAGCAAATGATAGCACAATGTTCCCACACCGGGACTCGAACCCGGGTCTGCTGGGTGAAAGCCAGCTATCCTAACCGCCTAGACTATATGGGAAGGCTTAAGAGACAACCTACCAAACAGTCACATCAACACACGTACATCTTATACTCACACGCACGAACGATGAGAGCAGAAAACTACACAATTAATATTCTTACTCTCTTTACATTATTCTAGAATAGAAGCGCTGGAGGATAGCGATATTTCTTTTTTTATCGAGCAAGTATGCAGATATTGTCACGATTACAAATCAAAGCGAAGACTAACATTGTTTGGAACGCGAGCATAAAGTCCCTAAAGAGAGCGCCTTCTAACCAAAAGTGAAGATTGAGTGACCAAAAAAGAGCAAATGATAGCACAATGTTCCCACACCGGGACTCGAACCCGGGTCTGCTGGGTGAAAGCCAGCTATCCTAACCGCCTAGACTATATGGGAAGGCTTAAGTAGACAACCTACCAAACAGTCACATCAACACACGTACATCCTATACTCACACGCACGAAAGACGAGAGCAGAAAACTACACCATTGGTATTCTTGCTCTCTTCACATTCTTCTAGAATAGAAGCGCTTGAGAATAGCGATATTTCTTTTTTTATCGAGCGCGTATGCAGATATTGTCACGATTATAAATCAAAGCGAAGACTAACATTGTTTGGAACGCGAGCATAAAGTCCCTAAAGAGAGCGCCTTCTAACCAAAAGTGAAGATTGAGTGACCAAAAAAGAGCAAATGATAGCACAATGTTCCCACACCGGGACTCGAACCCGGGTCTGCTGGGTGAAAGCCAGCTATCCTAACCGCCTAGACTATATGGGAAGGCTTAAGTAGACAACCTACCAAACAGTCACATCAACACACGTACATCTTATACTCACACGCACGAAACGACGAGAGCAGAAAACTACACCATTAATATTCTTACTCTCTTCACATTCTTCTAGAATAGAAGCGCTTGAGAATAGCGATATTTCTTTTTTTATCGAGCGCGTATGCAGATATTGTCACGATTATAAATCAAAGCGAAGACTAACATTGTTTGGAACGCGAGCATAAAGTCCCTAAAGAGAGCGCCTTCTAACCAAAAGTGAAGATTGAGTGACCAAAAAAGAGCAAATGATAGCACAATGTTCCCACACCGGGACTCGAACCCGGGTCTGCTGGGTGAAAGCCAGCTATCCTAACCGCCTAGACTATATGGGAAGGCTTAAGAGACAACCTACCAAACAGTTACATCAACACACGTACATCTTATACTCACACGCACGAAAGACGAGAGCAGAAAACTACACCATTGGTATTCTTGCTCTCTTCACATTCTTCTAGAATAGAAGCGCTTGAGATAGCGATATTTCTTTTTTTATCGAGCGCGTATGCAGATATTGTCACGATTATAAATCAAAGCGAAGACTAACATTGTTTGGAACGCGAGCATAAAGTCCCTAAAGAGAGCGCCTTCTAACCAAAAGTGAAGATTGAGTGACCAAAAAAGAGCAAATGATAGCACAATGTTCCCACACCGGGACTCGAACCCGGGTCTGCTGGGTGAAAGCCAGCTATCCTAACCGCCTAGACTATATGGGAAGGCTTAAGTAGACAACCTACCAAACAGTCACATCAACACACGTACATCTTATACTCACACGCACGAAAGACGAGAGCAGAAAACTACACCATTGGTATTCTTACTCTCTTCACATTCTTCTAGAATAGAAGCGCTTGAGAATAGCGATATTTCTTTTTTTATCGAGCGCGTATGCAGATATTGTCACGATTACAAATCAAAGCGAAGACTAACATTGTTTGGAACGCGAGCATAAAGTCCCTAAAGAGAGCGCCTTCTAACCAAAAGTGAAGATTGAGTGACCAAAAAAGAGCAAATGATAGCACAATGTTCCCACACCGGGACTCGAACCCGGGTCTGCTGGGTGAAAGCCAGCTATCCTAACCGCCTAGACTATATGGGAAGGCTTAAGTAGACAACCTACCAAACAGTCACATCAACACACGTACATCTTATACTCACACGCACGAACGACGAGAGCAGAAAACTACACCATTAATATTCTTACTCTCTTCACATTCTTCTAGAATAGAAGCGCTTGAGAATAGCGATATTTCTTTTTTTATCGAGCGCGTATGCAGATATTGTCACGATTATAAATCAAAGCGAAGACTAACATTGTTTGGAACGCGAGCATAAAGTCCCTAAAGAGAGCGCCTTCTAACCAAAAGTGAAGATTGAGTGACCAAAAAAGAGCAAATGATAGCACAATGTTCCCACACCGGGACTCGAACCCGGGTCTGCTGGGTGAAAGCCAGCTATCCTAACCGCCTAGACTATATGGGAAGGCTTAAGGACAACCTACCAAACAGTCACATCAACACACGTACATCTTATACTCACACGCACGAACGACGAGAGCAGAAAACTACACCATTAATATTCTTACTCTCTTCACATTCTTCTAGAATAGAAGCGCTTGAGAATAGCGATATTTCTTTTTTTATCGAGCGCGTATGCAGATATTGTCACGATTATAAATCAAAGCGAAGACTAACATTGTTTGGAACGCGAGCATAAAGTCCCTAAAGAGAGCGCCTTCTAACCAAAAGTGAAGATTGAGTGACCAAAAAAGAGCAAATGATAGCACAATGTTCCCACACCGGGACTCGAACCCGGGTCTGCTGGGTGAAAGCCAGCTATCCTAACCGCCTAGACTATATGGGAAGGCTTAAGTAGACAACCTACCAAACAGTCACATCAACACACGTACATCTTATACTCACACGCACGAACGACGAGAGCAGAAAACTACACCATTAATATTCTTACTCTCTTCACATTCTTCTAGAATAGAAGCGCTTGAGAATAGCGATATTTCTTTTTTTATCGAGCGCGTATGCAGATATTGTCACGATTACAAATCAAAGCGAAGACTAACATTGTTTGGAACGCGAGCATAAAGTCCCTAAAGAGAGCGCCTTCTAACCAAAAGTGAAGATTGAGTGACCAAAAAAGAGCAAATATAGCACAATGTTCCCACACCGGGACTCGAACCCGGGTCTGCTGGGTGAAAGCCAGCTATCCTAACCGCCTAGACTATATGGGAAGGCTTAAGAGACAACCTACCAAACAGTCACATCAACACACGTACATCTATACTCACACGCACGAACGACGAGAGCAGAAAACTACACCATTAATATTCTTACTCTCTTACATTCTTCTAAAATAGAAGCGCTTGAGAATAGCGATATTTCTTTTTTTATCGAGCGCGTATGCAGATATTGTCACGATTACAAATCAAAGCGAAGACTAACATTGTTTGGAACGCGAGCATAAAGTCCCTAAAGAGAGCGCCTTCTAACCAAAAGTGAAGATTGAGTGACCAAAAAAGAGCAAATGATAGCACAATGTTCCCACACCGGGACTCGAACCCGGGTCTGCTGGGTGAAAGCCAGCTATCCTAACCGCCTAGACTATATGGGAAGGCTTAAGTAGACAACCTACCAAACAGTCACATCAACACACGTACATCTTATACTCACACGCACGAAAGACGAGAGCAGAAAACTACACCATTGGTATTCTTGCTCTCTTCACATTCTTCTAGAATAGAAGCGCTTGAGAATAGCGATATTTCTTTTTTTATCGAGCGCGTATGCAGATATTGTCACGATTACAAATCAAAGCGAAGACTAACATTGTTTGGAACGCGAGCATAAAGTCCCTAAAGAGAGCGCCTTCTAACCAAAAGTGAAGATTGAGTGACCAAAAAAGAGCAAATGATAGCACAATGTTCCCACACCGGGACTCGAACCCGGGTCTGCTGGGTGAAAGCCAGCTATCCTAACCGCCTAGACTATATGGGAAGGCTTAAGTAGACAACCTACCAAACAGTCACATCAACACACGTACATCTTATACTCACACGCACGAACGACGAGAGCAGAAAACTACACCATTAATATTCTTACTCTCTTCACATTCTTCTTGAATAGAAGCGTTTGGGAATAGCGATATTTCTTTTTTTATCGAGCGCGTATGCAGATATTGTCACGATTACAAATCAAAGCGAAGACTAACATTGTTTGGAACGCGAGCATAAAGTCCCTAAAGAGAGCGCCTTCTAACCAAAAGTGAAGATTGAGTGACCAAAAAAGAGCAAATGATAGCACAATGTTCCCACACCGGGACTCGAACCCGGGTCTGCTGGGTGAAAGCCAGCTATCCTAACCGCCTAGACTATATGGGAAGGCTTAAGTAGACAACCTACCAAACAGTCACATCAACACACGTACATCCTATACTCACACGCACGAAAGACGAGAGCAAAAACTACACCATTGGTATTCTTGCTCTCTTCACATTCTTCTAGAATAGAAGCGCTTGAGAATAGCGATATTTCTTTTTTTATCGAGCGCGTATGCAGATATTGTCACGATTATAAATCAAAGCGAAGACTAACATTGTTTGGAACGCGAGCATAAAGTCCCTAAAGAGAGCGCCTTCTAACCAAAAGTGAAGATTGAGTGACCAAAAAAGAGCAAATGATAGCACAATGTTCCCACACCGGGACTCGAACCCGGGTCTGCTGGGTGAAAGCCAGCTATCCTAACCGCCTAGACTATATGGGAAGGCTTAAGTAGACAACCTACCAAACAGTCACATCAACACACGTACATCTTATACTCACACGCACGAAAGACGAGAGCAGAAAACTACACCATTGGTATTCTTGCTCTCTTCACATTCTTCTAGAATAGAAGCGCTTGAGGATAGCGATATTTCTTTTTTTATCGAGCGCGTATGCAGATATTGTCACGATTACAAATCAAAGCGAAGACTAACATTGTTTGGAACGCGAGCATAAAGTCCCTAAAGAGAGCGCCTTCTAACCAAAAGTGAAGATTGAGTGACCAAAAAAGAGCAAATGATAGCACAATGTTCCCACACCGGGACTCGAACCCGGGTCTGCTGGGTGAAAGCCAGCTATCCTAACCGCCTAGACTATATGGGAAGGCTTAAGAGACAACCTACCAAACAGTCACATCAACACACGTACATCTTATACTCACACGCACGAACGACGAGAGCAGAAAATTACACCATTAATATTATTACTCTTTACATTTTTCTTGAATAAAAGCGTTTGGGAATAGCGATATTTCTTTTTTTTTATTGAGCGCGTATGCAGATATTGTCACGATTACAAATCAAAGCGAAGACTAACATTGTTTGGAACGCGAGCATAAAGTCCCTAAAGAGAGCGCCTTCTAACCAAAAGTGAAGATTGAGTGACCAAAAAAGAGCAAATGATAGCACAATGTTCCCACACCGGGACTCGAACCCGGGTCTGCTGGGTGAAAGCCAGCTATCCTAACCGCCTAGACTATATGGGAAGGCTTAAGTAGACAACCTACCAAACAGTCACATCAACACACGTACATCTTATACTCACACGCACGAACGACGAGAGCAGAAAACTACACCATTAATATTCTTACTCTCTTCACATTCTTCTAGAATAGAAGCGCTTGAGAATAGCGATATTTCTTTTTTTTTATCGAGCGCGTATGCAGATATTGTCACGATTATAAATCAAAGCGAAGACTAACATTGTTTGGAACGCGAGCATAAAGTCCCTAAAGAGAGCGCCTTCTAACCAAAAGTGAAGATTGAGTGACCAAAAAAGAGCAAATGATAGCACAATGTTCCCACACCGGGACTCGAACCCGGGTCTGCTGGGTGAAAGCCAGCTATCCTAACCGCCTAGACTATATGGGAAGGCTTAAGTAGACAACCTACCAAACAGTCACATCAACACACGTACATCCTATACTCACACGCACGAAAGACGAGGCAGAAAACTACACCATTAATATTCTTACTCTCTTTACATTCTTCTAGAATAGAAGCGCTTGAGAATAGCGATATTTCTTTTTTTATCGAGCGCGTATGCAGATATTGTCACGATTACAAATCAAAGCGAAGACTAACATTGTTTGGAACGCGAGCATAAAGTCCCTAAAGAGAGCGCCTTCTAACCAAAAGTGAAGATTGAGTGACCAAAAAAGAGCAAATGATAGCACAATGTTCCCACACCGGGACTCGAACCCGGGTCTGCTGGGTGAAAGCCAGCTATCCTAACCGCCTAGACTATATGGGAAGGCTTAAGTAGACAACCTACCAAACAGTCACATCAACACACGTAAATCTTATACTCACACGCACGAACGACGAGGGCAAAAACTACACCATTAATATTCTTACTCTCTTCACATTCTTCTAAAATAGAAGCGCTTGAGAATAGCGATATTTCTTTTTTTATCGAGCGCGTATGCAGATATTGTCACGATTACAAATCAAAGCGAAGACTAACATTGTTTGGAACGCGAGCATAAAGTCCCTAAAGAGAGCGCCTTCTAACCAAAAGTGAAGATTGAGTGACCAAAAAAGAGCAAATGATAGCACAATGTTCCCACACCGGGACTCGAACCCGGGTCTGCTGGGTGAAAGCCAGCTATCCTAACCGCCTAGACTATATGGAAGGCTTAAGACAACCTACCAAACAGTCACATCAACACACGTACATCCTATACTCACACGCACGAACGACGAGGGCAGAAAACTACACCATTAATATTCTTACTCTCTTTACTAAAATAGAATCGCTTGAGAATAGCGATATTTCTTTTTTTATCGAGCGCGTATGCAGATATTGTCACGATTATAAATCAAAGCGAAGACTAACATTGTTTGGAACGCGAGCATAAAGTCCCTAAAGAGAGCGCCTTCTAACCAAAAGTGAAGATTGAGTGACCAAAAAAGAGCAAATGATAGCACAATGTTCCCACACCGGGACTCGAACCCGGGTCTGCTGGGTGAAAGCCAGCTATCCTAACCGCCTAGACTATATGGGAAGGCTTAAGTAGACAACCTACCAAACAGTCACATCAACACACGTACATCTTATACTCACACGCACGAAAGACGAGAGCAGAAAACTACACCATTGGTATTCTTGCTCTCTTCACATTCTTCTAGAATAGAAGCGCTTGAGAATAGCGATATTTCTTTTTTTATCGAGCAAGTATGCAGATATTGTCACGATTACAAATCAAAGCGAAGACTAACATTGTTTGGAACGCGAGCATAAAGTCCCTAAAGAGAGCGCCTTCTAACCAAAAGTGAAGATTGAGTGACCAAAAAAGAGCAAATGATAGCACAATGTTCCCACACCGGGACTCGAACCCGGGTCTGCTGGGTGAAAGCCAGCTATCCTAACCGCCTAGACTATATGGAAGACTTAAAAAGACAACCTACCAAACAGTCACATCAACACACGTACATCTTATACTCACACGCACGAACGACGAGAGCAGAAAACTACACCATTAATATTCTTACTCTCTTCACATTCTTCTAGAATAGAAGCGCTTGAGAATAGCGATATTTCTTTTTTTATCGAGCGCGTATGCAGATATTGTCACGATTATAAATCAAAGCGAAGACTAACATTGTTTGGAACGCGAGCATAAAGTCCCTAAAGAGAGCGCCTTCTAACCAAAAGTGAAGATTGAGTGACCAAAAAAGAGCAAATATAGCACAATGTTCCCACACCGGGACTCGAACCCGGGTCTGCTGGGTGAAAGCCAGCTATCCTAACCGCCTAGACTATATGGGAAGGCTTAAGTAGACAACCTACCAAACAGTCACATCAACACACGTACATCTTATACTCACACGCACGAACGACGAGAGCAGAAAACTACACCATTAATATTCTTACTCTCTTTACATTCTTCTAAAAATGAAGCGCTTGAGAATAGCGATATTTCTTTTTTTATCGAGCGCGTATGCAGATATTGTCACGATTACAAATCAAAGCGAAGACTAACATTGTTTGGAACGCGAGCATAAAGTCCCTAAAGAGAGCGCCTTCTAACCAAAAGTGAAGATTGAGTGACCAAAAAAGAGCAAATGATAGCACAATGTTCCCACACCGGGACTCGAACCCGGGTCTGCTGGGTGAAAGCCAGCTATCCTAACCGCCTAGACTATATGGGAAGGCTTAAGAGACAACCTACCAAACAGTCACATCAACACACGTACATCTATACTCACACGCACGAAAGACGAGAGCAGAAAACTACACCATTTATTCTTACTCTCTTCACATTCTTCTAGAATAGAAGCGCTTGAGATAGCGATATTTCTTTTTTTTATCGAGCGCGTATGCAGATATTGTCACGATTATAAATCAAAGCGAAGACTAACATTGTTTGGAACGCGAGCATAAAGTCCCTAAAGAGAGCGCCTTCTAACCAAAAGTGAAGATTGAGTGACCAAAAAAGAGCAAATATAGCACAATGTTCCCACACCGGGACTCGAACCCGGGTCTGCTGGGTGAAAGCCAGCTATCCTAACCGCCTAGACTATATGGAAGGCTTAAGAGACAACCTACCAAACAGTCACATCAACACACGTACATCTTACTCACACGCACGAACGACGAGGCAGAAAACTACACCATTAATATTCTTACTCTCTTTACATTCTTCTAAAATAGAAGCGCTTGAGAATAGCGATATTTCTTTTTTTATCGAGCGCGTATGCAGATATTGTCACGATTACAAATCAAAGCGAAGACTAACATTGTTTGGAACGCGAGCATAAAGTCCCTAAAGAGAGCGCCTTCTAACCAAAAGTGAAGATTGAGTGACCAAAAAAGAGCAAATGATAGCACAATGTTCCCACACCGGGACTCGAACCCGGGTCTGCTGGGTGAAAGCCAGCTATCCTAACCGCCTAGACTATATGGGAAGGCTTAAGTAGACAACCTACCAAACAGTCACATCAACACACGTACATCCTATACTCACACGCACGAAAGACGAGAGCAGAAAACTACACCATTGGTATTCTTACTCTCTTCACATTCTTCTAGAATAGAAGCGCTTGAAGATAGCGATATTTCTTTTTTTTATCGAGCGCGTATGCAGATATTGTCACGATTATAAATCAAAGCGAAGACTAACATTGTTTGGAACGCGAGCATAAAGTCCCTAAAGAGAGCGCCTTCTAACCAAAAGTGAAGATTGAGTGACCAAAAAAGAGCAAATATAGCACAATGTTCCCACACCGGGACTCGAACCCGGGTCTGCTGGGTGAAAGCCAGCTATCCTAACCGCCTAGACTATATGGGAAGGCTTAAGGAGACAACCTACCAAACAGTCACATCAACACACGTACATCTTATACTCACACGCACGAACGACGAGGGCAGAAAACTACACCATTAATATTCTTACTCTCTTTACATTCTTCTAAAAATGAAGCGCTTGAGAATAGCGATATTTCTTTTTTTATCGAGCGCGTATGCAGATATTGTCACGATTACAAATCAAAGCGAAGACTAACATTGTTTGGAACGCGAGCATAAAGTCCCTAAAGAGAGCGCCTTCTAACCAAAAGTGAAGATTGAGTGACCAAAAAAGAGCAAATGATAGCACAATGTTCCCACACCGGGACTCGAACCCGGGTCTGCTGGGTGAAAGCCAGCTATCCTAACCGCCTAGACTATATGGAAGACTTAAAAAGACAACCTACCAAACAGTCACATCAACACACGTACGTCCTATACTCACACGCACGAACGACGAGGGCAGAAAACTACACCATTAATATTCTTACTCTCTTTACATTCTTCTAAAATAGAAGCGCTTGAGAGAATAGCGATATTTCTTTTTTTATCGAGCGCGTATGCAACTATTGTCACGATTACAAATCAAAGCGAAGACTAACATTGTTTGGAACGCGAGCATAAAGTCCCTAAAGAGAGCGCCTCCTAACCAAAATTGAAGATTGAGTGACCAAAAAAGAGCAAATGATAGCACAATGTTCCCACACCGGGACTCGAACCCGGGTCTGCTGGGTGAAAGCCAGCTATCCTAACCGCCTAGACTATATGGGAAGGCTTGAGGAGACAACCTACCAAACAGTCACATCAACACACGTACATCCTATACTCACACGCACGAAAGACGAGAGCAGAAAACTACACCATTGGTATTCTTGCTCTCTTCACATTCTTCTAGAATAGAAGCGCTTGAGGATAGCGATATTTCTTTTTTTATCGAGCGCGTATGCAGATTTTGTCACGAATATAAATCAAAGCGAAGACTAACATTGTTTGGAACGCGAGCATAAAGTCCCTAAAGAGAGCGCCTTCTAACCAAAAGTGAAGATTGAGTGACCAAAAAAGAGCAAATTATAGCACAATGTTCCCACACCGGGACTCGAACCCGGGTCTGCTGGGTGAAAGCCAGCTATCCTAACCGCCTAGACTATATGGGAAGGCTTAAGTAGACAACCTACCAAACAGTCACATCAACACACGTACATCTTATACTCACACGCACGAACGACGAGGGCAGAAAACTACACCATTAATATTCTTACTCTCTTTACATTCTTCTAAAATAGAAGCGCTTGAAAATTGCGAT
The DNA here is from genome assembly GCA_001695595.3 of Plasmopara viticola. Lineage (NCBI taxonomy): Eukaryota > Oomycota > Peronosporomycetes > Peronosporales > Peronosporaceae > Plasmopara > Plasmopara viticola. The sequence goes on along the minus strand of MBPM02000118.1, from coordinate 145,646 downwards.
ATTTCTTTTTTTATCGAGCGCGTATGCAGATATTGTCACGATTACAAATCAAAGCGAAGACTAACATTGTCTGGAACGCGAGCATAAAGTCCCTAAAGAGAGCGCCTCCTGACCAAAAGTGAAGATTGAGTGACCAAAAAAGAGCAAATGATAGCACAATGTTCCCACACCGGGACTCGAACCCGGGTCTGCTGGGTGAAAGCCAGCTATCCTAACCGCCTAGACTATATGGGAAGGCTTGAGGAGACAACCTAACAAACAGTCAGATCAACACAAGTACATCCTATACTCACACGCACGAAAGACGAGAGCAGAAAACTACACCATTGGTATTCTTGCTCTCTTCACATTCTTCTAGAATAGAAGCGCTTGAGAATAGCGATATTTCTTTTTTTATCGAGCGCGTATGCAGATATTGTCACGAATATAAATCAAAGCGAAGACTAACATTGTTTGTCAAGACGAAGAGGGCGTGTCCATTTCCAAACTCAAGACCTCGTCGACGAGACAAAACAGGCGCCCACGACGACGCGAAAGCTTAGCGACCAACGTCATTCCGAAAACACGGTACTGACTTCGCTAGTGCCAATGACCAAGCTGATCTCACCACCAAGGCTAAATTGACTCATTCTGCGACCGCAGGGCAAGCGTCACTGACCTTGTAGTAGCTACTGTGGTCTACAGCAATACCAAGCCTAGATGCAAGCTAAAGTGCAAGCCTAAATACAAGTAGACAACGAGCTCTCCGATCTTCTCGTAGAAGTCCGAAAATTAGGGTACCTTCTTGAAGTACGCATTGACGTAAACAGTATTTTGTAAGCAGGTAAGCGTCAATTCTTTCGCGGGCGAGCAGAAAAGGAAGAAGAAGCCCGTTTAAATAGGAAGTTTGCCAAAGACATTGAGTAATGTTTTTTTTTACAACGGAAGGTTACTACGCAATTTGGCGACGCTTTATGGCGGCAGCGTCATCCGCCTTTGTAACGCTTATCTCAGGAAAATATGGCAAGTCCGTACTTAATTGATTCCACGCCTCTATGTCCAACTACGAACGCATGATGTACAAAAGACATGGGCACTGCTCAGAGCTTAACTTCACAGAAAACTACTTTATACCCTTTTCATTCAAACTTTAAGTTAAGGACTTTAAGTGCGAATTTTGAAAGTGGATATTTCACACAGAACCATCCCCTAGTATGTCTCCAGCTCAAAAATAATTTGTACAAATGGAAAGCTAATCATAAGTTCCTTACTGAGTTGAAGTTCAGTCAATTGAAAAACATTTTTTTCAGTATGAATTGCGCGAATATTCCGTGAGTCTTCGCTTTGATTTATATTCGTGACGATATCTGCATACGCGCTCGATAAAAAAAAGAAATATCGCTATCCTCAAGCGCTTCTATTCTAGAAGAATGTGAAGAGAGTAAGAATATTAATGGTGTAGTTTTCTGCTCTCGTCGATCGTGCGTGTGAGTATAAGATGTGCTTGTGTTGATGTGACAGTTTGGTAGGCTGTCTACTTAAGCCTTCCCATAAAGTCTAGGCGGTTAGGATAGCTGGCTTTCACCCAGCAGACCCGGGTACGAGTCTCGGTGTGGCAACATTGTGCTATAATTTGCTCTTTTTTGGTCACTCAATCTTCAATTTTAGTTAGAAGGCGCTCTCTTTAGGGATTTTATGCTCACGTTTCAAATAATGTTAGTCTTCGCTTTGATTTATATTCGTGACGATATCTGTATACGCGCTCGATAAAAAAGAAATATCGCTATCCTCAAGCGCTTTTATTCTAGACGAATGTGAAGAGAGCAATAAAATTGATGGTGTAGTTTTCTGCTCTCGTCGTTCGTGCGTGTGAGTATAAGATGTGCTTGTGTTGATCTGACTGTTTGTAGGTTGCCTCCTTAAGCCTTCCCATATAGGTTAGGCGGTTAGGAAGGCTGGCTTTCACCCAGCAGACCCGGGTTCGAGTCCCGGTGTGGGAACATTGTGCTATAATTTGCTCTTTTTTGGTCATTCAATCGTCACTTTTGGTTAGAAGGCGCTCTCTTTAGGGACCTCATGCTCGCATGTCGCTATTCCTTAAGCGCTTTTATTCTGATCGAATGTGGTGGGAGTAGATTACTAACGGTGTAGTTTTTGATCTCGTGGATCGTGCGTGTGTGTTTAAGATGTACGTGTGTTGAGGTGACAGTTTGGTAGGTTGTCAACATAAGCTTACCCATATAGTCTAGGCGGTTAGGATAGCTGGCTTTCACCCATCAGACCCGGGTTCGAGTCCCGATGTGGCAACATTGTGCTATAATTTGCTTATTTTTGGTCACTCAATCTTCAATTTTGGTTAGAAGGCGCTCTCTTTACGAATTTTATGCTCGTGTTCCAAACAATGTTAGTCTTCGCTTTGACTTATGACAATATTTGCATACGCGCTCGATAAAAAAAAAGAAATATCGCTATCCTCAAGCGCTTTTATTCTAGAAGAATGTGAAAAGAGTAAGAATATTAATGGTGTAGCTTTCTGCTAACGTCGTTCGTGCGTGTTAGTATAAGATGTGCTTGTGATGATGTAACTGTTTGGCGGGTTGTCTACTTTAGCCTTCCCATATAGTCTAGGCGGTTAGGAAAGCTGGCTTTCACCCAGCAGACCCGGGTTCGAGTCCCGGTGTGGCAACATTGTGCTATAATTTGCTCTTTTTTGGTCACTCAATCTTCAATTTTGGTTAGAAGGCGCTCTCTTTAAGAATTTTATGCTTGCGTTCCAAACAATGTTAGTCTTCGCTTTGAATTATAATCGTGACAATATCTGCATACGCGCTCGATAAAAAAAGAAATATCGCCATCCTCAAGCGCTTTTATTCTAGAAGAATGTGAAGAGAGTAAGAGTATTAATGGTGTAGCTTTCTGCTATCGTCGTTCGTGCGTGTTAGTATAAGATGTGCTTGTGTTGATGTGACTGTTTGGCGGGTTGTCTACTTAAGCCTTCCCATATAGTCTAGGCGGTTAGGATAGCTGGCTTTCAACCAGTAGACCCGGTTTCGAGTCCCGGTGTGGCAACATTGTGCTATAATTTGCTCTTTTTTGGTCACTCAATCTTCAATTTTGGTTAGAAGGCGCTCTCTTTAGGGATTTTATGCTCGTGTTCCAAACAATGTTAGTCATCGCTTTGACTTATAATCGTGACAATATCTGCATACGCGCTCGATAAAAAAAGAAATATCGCTATCCTCAAGCGCTTTTATTCTAGAAGAATGTGAAGAGAGTAAGAGTATTAATGGTGTAGCTTTCTGCTATCGTCGTTCGTGCGTGTTAGTATAAGATGTCCTTGTGTTGATGTGACTGTTTGGCGGGTTGTCTACTTAAGCCTTCCCATATAGTCTAGGCGGTTAGGATAGCTGGCTTTCAACCAGTAGACCCGGGTTCGAGTCCCGGTGTGGCAACATTGTGCTATAATTTGCTCTTTTTTGGTCACTCAATCTTCAATTTTGGTTAGAAGGCGCTCTCTTTAGGGATTTTATGCTCGTGTTCCAAACAATGTTAGTCTTCGCTTTGACTTATGACAATAGTTGCATACGCGCTCGATAAAAAAAAGAAATATCGCTATCCTCAAGCGCTTTTATTCTAGAAGAATGTGAAGAGAGTAAGAATATTAATGGTGTAGCTTTCTGCTATCGTCGTTCGTGCGTGTGAGTACAAGATGTACGTGTGTTGATGTGACTGTTTGGTAGGCTGTCTACTTAAGCCTTCCCATATAGGTTACGCGGTTCGGAAAGCTGGCTTTCACCCAGCAGACCCGGGTTCGAGTCCCGGTGTGGCAACATTGTGCTATAATTTGCTCTTTTTTGGTCACTCAATCTTCAATTTTGGTTAGAAGGCGCTCTCTTCAAGAATTTTATGCTCGCGTTCCAAACAATGTTAGTCTTCGCTTTGATTTATAATCGTGACAATATCTGCATACGCGCTCGATAAAAAAAAGAAATATCGCTATCCTCAAGCGCTTTTATTCTAGAAGAATGTGAAGAGAGTAAGAATATTAATGGTGTAGCTTTCTGCTATCGTCGTTCGTGCGTGTGAGTACAAGATGTACGTGTGTTGATGTGACTGTTTGGTAGGCTGTCTACTTAAGCCTTCCCATATAGGTTACGCGGTTCGGAAAGCTGGCTTTCACCCAGCAGACCCGGGTTCGAGTCCCGGTGTGGGAACATTGTGCTATCATTTGCTCTTTTTTGGTCACTCAATCTTCAATTTTGGTTAGAAGGCGCTCTCTTCAAGAATTTTATGCTCGCGTTCCAAACAATGTTAGTCCTCGCTTTGATTTATAATCGTGACAATATTTGCATACGCGCTCGATAAAAAAAAGAATATCACCATCCTCAAGCGCTTTTATTCTAGAAGAATGTGAAGAGAGACAGAATATTAATGGTGTAGTTTTCTGCTCTCGTCGTTCGTGCGTGTGAGTATAAGATGTTGGGGTTACAGTTTGATAGGTTGTCTACTTAAGCCTTCCCATAAAGTCTAGGCGATTAGGATAGCTGGCTTTCACCCAGCAGACCCGGGTTCGAGTCCTGGTGTGGCAACATTGTGCTACAATTTGCTCTTTTTGGTGACTCAATCTTTAACTTTGGTTAGAAGGCGCTCTCTTTGGGGACTTTATGCTCGCGTTCGAAACAATGATAGTCTTCGCTTTGATTTATGTCAATATTTGCATACGCGCTCAATAAAAAAAAGAAATATCGCTATCCTCAAGCGCTTTTATTCTAGAAGAATGTGAAGAGAGTAAGGATATTAATGGTGTACTTTTCTGCTCTCGTCGTTCGTGCGTGTGAGTATAAGATGTGCTTGTGATGATGTAACTGTTTGGCGGGTTGTCTACTTAAGCCTTCCCATATAGTCTAGGCGGTTAGGAAAGCTGGCTTTCACCCAGCAGACCCGGGTTCGAGTCCCGGTGTGGCAACATTGTGCTATCATTTGCTCTTTTTTGGTCACTCAATCTTCACTTTTGGTTAGAAGGCGCTCTCTTTAGGGATTTTATGCTCGCGTTCCAAACAATGTTAGTCTTCGCTTTGAATTATAATCGTGACAATATCTGCTTACGCGCTCGATAAAAAAAGAAATATCGCTATCCTCAAGCGCTTTTATTCTAGAAGAATGTGAAGAGAGTAAGAATATTAATGGTGTAGCTTTCTGATATCTTTGTTCGTGCGTGTGAGTTCAAGATGTATGTGTGTTGATGTGACTGTTTGGTAGGCTGTCTACATAAGCCTTCCCATATAGGTTAGGCGGTTAGAAAAGCTGGCTTTCACCCAGCAGACCCGGGTGCGAGTCCCGGTGTGGGAACATTGTTCTATAGTTTGCTCTTTTTTGGTCACTCAATCTTCAATTTTGGTAAGAAGGCCCTCTCTTCAAGAATTTTATGCTCGCGTTCCAAACAATATTAGTCTTCGCTTTGAATTATAATCGTGACAATATCTGCATACGCGCTCGATGAAAAAAGAATATCGCCATCCTCAAGCGCTTTTATTGTAGAAGAATGTGAAGAGAGTAAGAATATTCATGGTGTAGTTCTCTGCTCTCGTCGTTCGTGCGTGTGAGTATAAGATGTTGAGGTTACAGTTTGGAAGGTTGTCTACTTAAGCCTTCCCATAAAGTCTAGGCGGTTAGGATAGCTGGCTTTCACCCAGCAGACCCGGGTTCGAGTCCTGGTGTGGCAACATTGTGCTACAATTTGCTCTTTTTTGGTGACTCAATCTTTAATTTTGGTTAGAAGGCGCTCTCTATGGGGACTTTATGCTCGCGTTCGAAACAATGATAGTCTTCGCTTTGATTTATGTCAATATTTGCATACGCGCTCAATAAAAAAAAGAAATATCGCTATCCTCAAGCGCTTTTATTCTAGAAGAATGTGAAGAGAGTAAGAATATTAATGGTGTAGCTTTCTGATATCTTTGTTCGTGCGTGTGAGTTCAAGATGTATGTGTGTTGATGTGACTGTTTGGTAGGCTGTCTACATAAGCCTTCTCATATAGGTTAGGCGGTTAGAAAAGCTGGCTTTCACCCAGCAGACCCGGGTGCGAGTCCCGGTGTGGGAACATTGTTCTATAGTTTGCTCTTTTTTGGTCACTCAATCTTCAATTTTGGTAAGAAGGCCCTCTCTTCAAGAATTTTATGCTCGCGTTCCAAACAATATTAGTCTTCGCTTTGAATTATAATCGTGACAATATCTGCATACGCGCTCGATGAAAAAAGAATATCGCCATCCTCAAGCGCTTTTATTGTAGAAGAATGTGAAGAGAGTAAGAATATTCATGGTGTAGTTCTCTGCTCTCGTCGTTCGTGCGTGTGAGTATAAGATGTTGAGGTTACAGTTTGGAAGGTTGTCTACTTAAGCCTTCCCATAAAGTCTAGGCGGTTAGGATAGCTGGCTTTCACCCAGCAGACCCGGGTTCGAGTCCTGGTGTGGCAACATTGTGCTACAATTTGCTCTTTTTTGGTGACTCAATCTTTAATTTTGGTTAGAAGGCGCTCTCTATGGGGACTTTATGCTCGCGTTCGAAACAATGATAGTCTTCGCTTTGATTTATGTCAATACTTGCATACGCGATCGATAAAAAATAGAAATATCGCTATCCTCAAGCGCTTTTATTCTAGAAGAATGTGAAGAGAGAAAGAATATTAGTGGTGTAGTTTTCTGCTCTCGTCGTTCGTGCGTGTGAGTATAAGATGTGCTTGTGATGATGTAATTGTTTGGCGGGTTGTGTACTTAAGCCTTCCCATATAGTCTAGGCGGTTAGGATAGCTGGCTTTCACCCAGCAGACCCGGGTTCGAGTCCCGGTGTGGGAACATTGTGCTATAATTTGCTTATTTTTGTTCACTCAATCTTCAATTTTGGTTAGAAGGCGCTCTCTTTAGGGATTTTATGCTCGCGTTCCAAACAATGTTAGTCTTCGCTTTGAATTATAATCGTGACAATATCTGCATACGCGCTCGATTAAAAAAAGAAATATCGCTATCCTCAAGCGCTTTTATTCTAGAAGAATGTGAAGAGAGTAAGAATATTAATGGTGTAGCTTTCTGCTCTCGTCGTTCGTGCGTGTGAGTACAAGATGTACGTGTGTTGATGTGACTGTTTGGTAGGCTGTCTACTTAAGCCTTCCCATATAGGTTAGGCGGTTAGATAAGCTGGCTTTCACCCAGCAGACCCGGGTTCGAGTCCCGGTGTGGGAACATTGTGCTATCATTTGCTCTTTTTTGGTCATTCAATCTTCAATTTTGGTTAGAAGGCGCTCTCTTTAGGGACCTCATGCTCGTATGTCGCTATTCCTTAAGCGCTTTTATTCTGGTCGAATGTGGTGGGAGTAGATTACTAACGGTGTAGTTTTTGATCTCGTGGATCGTGCGTGAGTGTATAAGATGTACGTGTGTTGATGTGACAGTCTGGTAGGTTGTCAACTTAAGCCTTTCCATATAGTCTAGGCGATTAGGATAGCTGGCTTTCACCCATCAGACCTGGGTTCGAGTCCCGGTGTGGCAACATTGTGCTATAATTTGCTTATTTTTGGTCACTCAATCTTCAATTTTGGTTAGAAGGCGCTCTCTTTAAGAATTTTATGCTCGCGTTCCCAACAATGTTAGTCTTCACTTTGAATTATAATCGTGACAATATCTGGATACGCGCTCGATAAAAAAAAGAAATATCGCTATCCTCAAGCGCTTTTATTCTAGAAGAATGTGAAGAGAGTAAGAATATTAATGGTGTAGCTTTCTGCTATCGTCGTTCGTGCGTGTTAGTACAAGATGTACGTGTGTTGATGTGACTGTTTGGTAGGCTGTCTACTTAAGCCTTCCCATATAGGTTAGGCGGTTAGGAAAGCTGGCTTTCTCCGAGCAGACCCGGGTTCGAGTCCCGGTGTGGGAACATTGTGCTATCATTTGCTCTTTTTTGGTCACTCAATCTTCAATTTTGGTTAGGAGGCGCTCTCTTTAGGGACTTTATGCTCGCGCTCCAAACAATGTTAGTCTTCGCTTTGATTTGTAATCGTGACAATATCTGCATACGCGCTCGATAAAAAAAGAAATATCGCTATTCTCAAGCGCTTCTATTTTAGAAGAATGTAAAGAGAGTAAGAATATTAATGGTGTAGTTTTCTGCCCTCGTCGTTCGTGCGTGTGAGTATAAGATGTACGTGTGTTGATGTGACTGTTTGGTAGGTTGTCTACTTAAGCCTTCCCATATAGTCTAGGCGGTTAGGATAGCTGGCTTTCACCCAGCAGACCCGGGTTCGAGTCCCGGTGTGGGAACATTGTGCTATAATTTGCTCTTTTTTGGTCACTCAATCTTCACTTTTGGTTAGAAGGCGCTCTCTTTAGGTACTTTATGCTCGCGTTCCAAACAATGTTAGTCTTCGCTTTGATTTATATTCGTGACGAAATCTGCATACGCGCTCGATAAAAAAAGAAATATCGCTATCCTCAAGCGCTTCTATTCTAGAAGAATGTGAAGAGAGCAAGAATACCAATGGTGTAGTTTTCTGCTCTCGTCTTTCGTGCGTGTGAGTATAGGATGTACGTGTGTTGATGTGACTGTTTGGTAGGTTGTCTCCTCAAGCCTTCCCATATAGTCTAGGCGGTTAGGAAAGCTGGCTTTCACCCAGCAGACCCGGGTTCGAGTCCCGGTGTGGGAACATTGTGCTATCATTTGCTCTTTTTTGGTCACTCAATCTTCAATTTTGGTTAGAAGGCGCTCTCTTTAGGGACTTTATGCTCGCGTTCCAAACAATGTTAGTCTTCGCTTTGATTTGTAATCGTGACAATATCTGCATACGCGCTCGATAAAAAAAGAAATATCGCTATTCTCAAGCGCTTCTATTTTAGAAGAATGTGAAGAGAGTAAGAATATTAATGGTGTAGTTTTCTGCTCTCGTCTTTCGTGCGGGTGAGTATAAGATGTACGTGTGTTGATGTGACTGTTTGGTAGGTTGTCTACTTAAGCCTTCCCATATAGTCTAGGCGGTTAGGATAGCTGGCTTTCACCCAGCAGACCCGGGTTCGAGTCCCGGTGTGGGAACATTGTGCTATAATTTGCTCTTTTTGGTCACTCAATCTTCACTTTTGGTTAGAAGGCGCTCTCTTTAGGTACTTTATGCTCGCGTTCCAAACAATGTTAGTCTTCGCTTTGATTTATATTCGTGACAAAATCTGCATACGCGCTCGATAAAAAAAGAAATATCGCTATCCTCAAGCGCTTCTATTCTAGAAGAATGTGAAGAGAGCAAGAATACCAATGGTGTAGTTTTCTGCTCTCGTCTTTCGTGCGTGTGAGTATAGGATGTACGTGTGTTGATGTGACTGTTTGGTAGGTTGTCTCCTCGAGCCTTCCCATATAGTCTAGGCGGTTAGGATAGCTGGCTTTCACCCAGCAGACCCGGGTTCGAGTCCCGGTGTGGGAACATTGTGCTATCATTTGCTCTTTTTTGGTCACTCAATCTTCACTTTTGGTTAGGAGGCGCTCTCTTTAGGGACTTTATGCTCGCGTTCCAAACAATGTTAGTCTTCGCTTTGAATTATAATCGTGACAATATCTGCATACGCGCTCGTTAAAAAAAGAAATATCGCTATTCTCAAGCGCTTCTATTTTAGAAGAATGTAAAGAGAGTAAGAATATTAATGGTGTAGTTTTCTGCCCTCGTCGTTCGTGCGTGTGAGTATAAGATGTACGTGTGTTGATGTTTGTTAGAACTCATGAATGATTTACCAAATCATATCCAAAGTCACATATTGAAAGCGAAAGTGAGGTAATTGCATTTTGTAGTCTACGCTTCTTACATGAAGCTGTCGAATTGGCTTTCCAAAAGTTCTCGCGTTTACTGCATCCGACACTTCAGGTCTTTAGTGATGTTGTGAATAATTCTTTCGGCGTCTGCTTCTTTTTAATCCAAAGTTGTGTTTCGGATGAGTTGGACGAGCTCTAGCTAGTACACAGTTGCTAATGACAAGCCCTTATAGAGGTTTTTAAGTTCCTTGTTACGGTCTGTTAAGAACTTAGTGCTTCTGGAACTTTGCAGCCACAGATTTCTGCGAAAAGTACTGCTGCATATGTTTTTCTAGAGTAATGCAAATTTTGGTGTACCCTTCCGGTGGCGCCGGCTACGTAATATCGTGTTCATCGATAATTGTGGAGCGTCTTCGTTAATTAATGACAAACAATTTTTATTGCCCTGATTGCCACTACGGCAGAAAGGGTCGATAACTCAAACCAGAAAGAAAGGCAAGCTACCCCATTTTACAGACGAGTATGCGCCGCCTACTCGAGCAGTTGTGCAATGTCCTTCCACCTCAATTGAGATATAGAATGTCGTATGGTCTAGATACGCATTCAAATTTCGGCTCAACGTCATTGTTTCATGGCCAGACGAGATCTGCGGCGACAAAATACTACAGAAGACACTTAAGTCAATTAAGCAAACAGAGATAGTTGCAGTGCAATTGTCGACCACGAGCTGGTTTAAGTCTTGGCTTCGTGTCGCAGCTGTACGGAGATCAGGGTGGGACTTGGATCTCTTTATAAATCAACAGCATTTTAGTTCGATCTCTTTCGAAGCACCGCCAGCATCATCTGCAGCGACTCCGAATGCTCACAACTGCAAATTGTAGGTGTGTCCCATCCAGACCGAAAGCAGGCACGCGATTTATCAGTGCAGTTATCTACACCAAAAAATTCAGCGCAATCCGTCTATTTTTAGGAAACTTTCGCTCCCGTTTCGAAGTAGTAACATGACAATGTTCGCCACACGGCGGCAGGTTTGTGGCCTCGTTATATTCTCAGTGACGCAGTTTATGCGTGTGGCGGCCAATACTGGAGGGCTTGGGAGTAGTGAGGAGAAAGCGGAACTTAGCAGAGAGGACATTGCGCTGCAAGTGAGCGCTCTGGTGCTGCTGCTGACACTTTCATCCATGTTTGCCGGCTTGGGACTTGGCCTGATGTCGCTGGATCTCATCGGCTTGGAGATCGTCGTGGCTGCGGGTGAAGACGAACATGCGACAGAGAGAGAACGCATGAACAGCAGGGCAGCTAAGAAGGTTATACCGCTGCGTCGCAACGGTAATTTGCTGCTCACGACGTTGCTTCTGGGTAATGTCTCAGTAAACGTACTTACATCTATCATCACGGCCGACCTGACGAGTGGTAAGTTGAAGTGGTAGCGCTTTTATACATATTTAAGCTTTGGTGACGTTGATGTAGGACTGCTCGGATTTGTTACATCGACGATTCTTATTTTGATCTTTGGAGAAATTATCCCGCAAGCCCTTTGCTCTCGATATGCACTTGGTATTAATTTTTTACTTCTGGATTTTGCTTTTGCTTATTGAATATGTTTGATTTCTAGTAATTGGAGGCAAGGTAGTACCGCTCGTTCGCGTCTTGATCATCCTCTTTTACATTTTCGCGAAGCCCATCAGTTTAGTACTGGATGCAATTTTAGGAGAAGACATCGGTACAGTGTTTACGAAAAGACAGGTACGCATTGCACTCGCTCGCAAAAGCGCGTACTTTGATGAGTTTACATAAAACTCTTCGCCGTGCAGCTAGCAGAGATAATTGACATCCACGAAAAGGAACAGATGATTGATAAGGATGAAAGCAGTATTATCCGTGGTGCTATGACTTTTGGAAACAAGACAGTGCGGAGCATCATGACTCCTGTCGAAAAAGTATTCATGATGCCAATAACTGCCGTGCTCGACCGAGCTCTCATTCTCAATATATTAGCAAGCGGGTTCTCGCGCGTGCTCGTTCATGGCGTGTCCGTCGACGATATTCTCGGAACCATACACGTCAAGGACCTTATCTTTGCCGATTTAAAGGTACGTGAATGGCGCTTACGCCTGGCGTCAGGCCGGGACTTACATTGGCTCGTACGTGTTAGGAAAGTATTCTTCTGTCAAGCTTTTATCAGATTTTTGGGCGAACAACGCGTTTTGTAGACCCTGATTGCAGACTGAGCGCACTTTTGCGAACATTTAAATCTGAAAGTGCGCACCTCGTATTAGTGAAGCAACCTCAGACAACCAATGCGGTAAGAGTTTAGCACCTGTCATTGTTTTGTACTCTTTGTTGTCTGAATCCTACGTATTTGCAATAAATGTTAGAGTGGCGAGATGCACACGCTACTGGGCATTGTTACTTTAGAGGACGTTTTGGAGGAAATTTTGCAAGCTGAGATCTTGGATGAAAAAGACATATCTGACAGTCGCAGTCGTGACTCGGATCGCAAACAATTTCTGCTGCGTCAATTTGGTGTGGGTGGGCGTCTGGGTCTTGAGGACTTGTGCCAGGCTGACGATCCATCTGAGGACGAGCTTGCCGTTGGCCTTATTCAGGAGCCGCGTCACGGCGGCTAAAACGAAGCTTGTTTAGTATTAAAGTTAATCACATGAATCACTGTACCCTTACATGGTAACTTGCACCGCTTTAATTTAATAAGCTACAGCATATGGCACAACACTGACCCAATGCTTTGTGTTTGCACCGCAAATTTGGTCAAGTAGATACCAACGCGCTAATGGCCAGTGCGACTTTCGATCCCTCGAGTGCACGTTGGCAATTATGGCAACGACCATGTTATAAAATAGCATTACATTATTTTTAGGACAGACACCTGCGCGTGCAGCGGTGCTTTAAATTGAATTAGGTTTCTCCCAGCTAGTAACTCATCAAAAGTATTATCGCCTCCATTGATATCCGCTTGTGTCACCATAGGTGACCCACACGGTACTAGGCAGCACTTGCGGCATGTGCGTGCTACAGGACTTTGAGGTATGATTCGTGCTAGCGAGACAGTCGAAAATGTGGTGCTGCTGCGCGCAATGATCATCCCTAAGCAGCTGTACACGATGAGCATGGATGTGCGTGCGCGTTTTCACACGGAGTCGAACCATATAAAACGAAGCAGCTTCCAAGTGCGCTTTATCTTGTCACTGATATCATGTAAGCGCTGTGTCGTGCTTAATGACGGGCTCAATATCCTGTCCATCTTCTAAGCATCCGAGCTGCTTATGTCGCGCGACTCATCTACGGAACTCACTTCGGAGGAGCTCGAGCTACAGGAATAATGGAAATATTTGCGCGAGAGCCAGCCTGGTGCTTCTGTTGAGCAGACGCGTAACCTAGGACCATTTTCACGCAATGTCAGAGAAAGGTTTACGAACACAATAACATATTCGTGACTGCGCCAACCCTCGAACCGTATCTGACTTTGTGTGTAAAGCGCCTGAGTACAAGAGCAAGTAAACTACACAATTTCTCAAAGTTTTGATTGATTCCGCTGTGGCGCGAGGAGCGGTGGCAAGCACTAGCAATACCGCCGCCCATGCTGCTGCCAGCAGTGTTTTATCTTCGGCGCGCGTTCTCCGTGAATTTACGTTAAGGACCTCTATTCGTTACGCACCTGATGGCTTTGTAGAATACCGGCTGAATGCTTTGGTGTGTCTGAACGCGACAGATGCGTCGCATTACCTTGTGGCAGGCACGCCTCACCCGCGTAATTGCGAATTGTACTATGCAAGTAAGGCTCATTCTTTTGGTACCAGAAGCTGTCCGTAGACTTCCTGCAGCGTATTATGGCTTTGTATGTGTCGTCGCACTACAAAAACCTGTCGGATGACTTGCAACTGGTATCCTACGCCTCAGCGCCTCACGCATTTGTTCTACTCGGCCCCGGTGCTGAAGCACAAAGGAATGCTGGCGAGCTTATCGACATTCTTTGCGTTGTGCAAGTGGCATTAGGATTTGAGATCTCACAGCAGTTCCACCCAGAGTTTGCTGCCCTCTTGAGATCTCGTGTTGTACGCATTGCAACTCATCCAGACGTCGCTGGCATGGGCTATGGCTCTCGCGCTATTGAATTGCTGATACAGTACTACCAGGGTGAAATCACAAATGCAAAATCCGAGAAGAAGAATGAAAGAGAGGGACCGTAAATGGCAGCGATGACGATGAGAACGATGATTATCAAAAATGCAAAAGCTTCGCAAGAAAAAATTTAAGCCACGAAAAACGCTACCGCCCCTATTGCTGCCAACCTTACGAGTGTTCGCACTGGTTTGGTACATCGTTTGGCCTTACGTTACCCCTCCACAATTTTTAGTCCGCACCAAGTTGCGTTCAGTGTACACCTGACTGACGGCTAATGGTGAGCACACGGCAATCATGCTTCGCTGCGACGACCTGCCTGCTGTCCCCACCGATGGATGGTTCAATGAATTTTCTGGCTGAAACTCGTCGCTGTTTTACGTCACTGCACAGCTACGATTTTTTTAGATACCCATGTGCGCTTGCACTTGGTTTACTGAGTGACGCGTCTGCTGGTTCAAACTCCGCTTCGATAGAGAAAAACCAGCAGATGATGTTGCTTCGTAGTGCCACTGGGGAGATTAGCCCCGCGAAATTGACGATGGTCTTGATTGCGTACGATGCCGAACGTCTTAAGTTATACGCGAAGAACATGGTGGACTACCATATACTTGCAGACTCAATTCCGGCACTAGCACACCTGTATTTTCTCCAGCTTCTGCCGCAGATGTCGCTGTCGTACCTGCAACGAGCCAGCTTGATAAATCTCGGACTGCAGCGCCAGTCGGTGGACGCGATTTAGCAGGATTACAATGTGCTGGCTAATTAGCTTTTGGAACAAAACAAGGCTGTACGAAAATTTCTTGGACAGGTTAAGCAGCTGATGAAAAAGCAGCTTAAAGAACAAGCTGTTAACAATGACAAGTTCGCGCGGACGATAACGCAATCGTACGCCATGATGCTTACAGTTTTATCGCCGGATAAGGAGATGTGCGAGACTAATCGGGCACATAAAGCCAAGGAACAGCAGAAGCTATTAGATGACCTTAATCTGATAAACTATGCCGTACGCGAGTTTCTTATTTTCTTTTGAAATGAAAACGGCGGCAGTGTTGTTCAGTTGAAGAGCCAAAAGCAGAATAAGTTCAAAAAGAGATTGAAGGAGTTGGAGAACATGAAGAAGGAACAAAGGCATCGGTCAAAGGAAATCTGGGAGAAGCTACTCTGCCCAGGTTGACTACTTTGTATTAAGCAGCACTAAATTTAGATAGCCCCAAATGTTGATTTGACCTCGAGATCGTGTCCTTGGGTCAACGTCCACGTTGCGCGTGATTCACAATTGCGTAGACCTCGCGTTAAAAGTTAGAAGGAGCGATGAGCTTCGAGGATCATAATATACTTGGCATGGTGAGCGACGAGCGATAAATTAAGAGCACTTGAGCCTCTATATTCAAGACAGTGCCCTTGCAGCCTTGAGCCCTCTTCGTGCGCATCCTTTTTTTCTATCTTGCACTCTGACAAGCTTCTGGCTTGCATTCTGACAAGGTTCTGGCTTGCACTTCAACAAGCTTTATTTGAGCTTAGTTTTACGGTAACCGTGTTCGGTCATCACACCCGGTAAATTATTTGTTTTGCTGCGCTTCGGGCCTGATTGATGTTTACTGGCATCAGCCGCTAACTTCTTATTACGTTGTTCATGACATTTTTCACAACTCAGTTCACGCAACAGATTATGTCTTTCACCTTCAAACAACGTCTTTAATTGTGGCCGACGCCGCCAATGCAAGTTTTTACTAAATTAATGATGACGACAATAGTACAAGAAGCTGTTCCCTTTGCTCGCGCTTCGCGACAGCTTCAGCAAAATTGATGTGCGAGTGAAGCAGCACCTTCGGTCCGAGTCGTTATGCGCTTTATCACTTGTTACATCCTAATTTTTGTGGTCCAAGCGTTATAATTTAAACGGCAGAGAGAGTACTCTTGTCGAAGACGCTGACCAATGATCAAAATTGTCGACGACGTCAAGGCGATCTTGCCAAAGTTAGATATCCCTTACACTCCGCAAGATACTGGGTTTGCCCTAATGACCTCATCGCACGAAAACGCACTCTACGTGATGTAAGTGAACGCCCTCTTTGCAACAAGGGGAGGAAAAGGATGTCCCGGCGTATCGTGGCCTACTGCTCGGCTAAAATTTTGTTTCCAATCGACGTCAGATGGACATAACCCAGCACTAACGCCGTTGAAGACAACTGTATATTCCACGACATGCATTGGGTGCTAAAGCTCCGAAATACCCACATAAGAAGGTCTGCTGGGCTAGAGTCAGCTTTTAGACCACCTGGACTCTAGTATTAGGATAGTCGACTCTCGCCCAGCAGCCCAGATCAAGTCTTGGTGTGGAAACATTGTTCTTGTTGCTGCTCTATTTCATTAAATTACCAATTTATGCGCTCTCTCATTAAAGCTCGATTTAAGTGGATTGATAGTTCAAATTTACGGCTTTAGTGTATTTTTGTGACAATCTTTGCATATGCGCGTGGTGCCAGTGTCAAGCTCATTTAGCGTAAACGAGAATGATGAGAAAGAATGAGCAATGTGGGCCATTCTTTGTCCGGGTAGACTTTGCACGTGAGGGATGGTTGTACGTATGTGCGATTATTATACGAGTTTATATTAAGCTGAAAGTTTTACTCAGGGTCAAGCGCATTTGACGCAAGCGAAAATGGCGAGATAAGAAAGATCAATGTGGGCTTTGCTTTGTCAGAGTAGACGTTGCACGTGTGGGATAGTTGAATGTGTGTGCAATACCTGTATGTATTTATATAAAGCTGGTTTTTTTTCTGTCAGCCTTCCTATATCGTCTAGGCGGTTAGAATAGCTGGTCCTTACTCAACAAACCCGAATTCAAGGCCCGGTAAAGGACAATTGAGCTTGTTGCTGCTTGTATTCGAAGCGGCGGTTTAGACTACTAGTTGTTGCGTTCTCTTTTAATGAAGCTTGATTTGCGTGAAACGAATTTGTTTCACGACTTCGGTGTATTTTACGCGCTTGATGCCAGAAGAGGCACCAGTGTCTAGCTCATGTATGGGATGCAAACAGAATGACCAATGTGACCTTTGTATCGTCCAGGAATTCTCCCAGTGTGTGCGATGGTTGTACGTATCTGATTAGAACAAAAAGGTTCTACCTGTGCGTCTTTCCGTATTGTCTAGGCGGTAAGGATTGCTGGCTCTCACCCAGCAGACCCTGGTTCGAGGCCCGGTGGAGGAACATTGTACTAGTTGCTGCTTATTTCAAAGCGGCGACTTAAACTACCAATTTATGTGCTCTCTTTTGGGGAAGCTTGATTTTCGTAAATTGATGGATTTTATTCACGATTTCGACTTTTTTGTGACATTTTTTGCGTTTTCAGGAAAGAAGGCATCAACGATTTCACTGTCCGCTCTCGTGGCAGCGGTGGTTGCCATGTGACACCGTACTTCGTGAGCATACGCGCTTGATGCGGAAAGAGGTGCAAGTGTCGAATGCATTCGTTGCAAACGAATGTGATTCGATAAGAATTATCAATGTGAGCTCTGCTTTGTCCGATTAGACTGTGCGTGTGAGCGATTCGTGTACGTGTTTATAAAGCTGACTTTTTTGCCTTTTAGCCTTCCCGTTTAGGCGGTTAGGATCACTGGCTGTCATCTTGCAGACCCGGCTTTGAATCCCGGTGAAGAAACATTGTACTTGTTGCTGCTTGTATAAAAGCGGCGACTTTAACTACCAATTTATGCGCTCTCTTTTCAGAAAGCTTAATTTTCGTGTATTGATAGTCTTTATTTACGACTTCGGTTTGTTTATCGGACAATCTTTGCATACGTGCTTGATGCTAAGAAAGGTACAAGTGTCGAACGCAATCGTTGCAAGCGAATGTGATGATATAACAATAATCAATGTAAGCTTTTCTTTGCCGGGCAGACTGTGTGTGTGCGATGCTTGTACGCTTTTATATACAGCTGAAATTTTGTACCTGTTGGGCTTTCCATACAGTCTTGGCGGTTGAGAAAGCTGGCCAGACCCGAGATTGAGTCCCGGTAAAGAAACATTGTACTTGTTGCTGCTTATTTTTAAAGCGGCGATCAAAACTAACAATACATGCACTCACTTTTGAGAAAGCTTGAATTGAGTGGATTGATAGTTTTCGTTCACGACTTTGGTGGATTTATGTGACAATCTCTGCATATGCGCTTGATGCTAAAAGAGGTGGCAGTGTCGAGCGCATTAGTTGCGAGCGAACGCGGTGAGATACGACATCAATGCAAGGTTATTCTTGTCAGAGAAGACTATTCGTGTGTGCGAAGGTTCAACGTGTTGATATTAAAGTCAAAGTTTTCCTGTTTGCCTTCCCATACAGTATAGGCAGTCAGGATAGCTGACCCTCACCCACCAAGCCCCACATTCGAGATCCGGTGTGGGAACATTGTACTTGTTGCTGCTTATACCTTACATAGCGATTCAAACTAGCAATTCATGCGCTCTCTTTTTAGGAAGCCTAATATGCGCAGATTGATAGATTTTATTCGCGACTTCGGTGTACTTTTGTGACAATTTTTGCATGCGCGCTTGATACTAAAATTGGTGCCAGTGTCGAGCGCATTCGTTGCAAGCGAATATGATGAGATAAAATGATCAATGTGAGCTTTTCTATGTTCGAGAAGACCACCAGTGTATGCGATGGTTGTACGTAAATGTTTGAAGCTGGAAGGCTTTACCAGCCAGCCTTCCCATACATTCTAGGCGATTAGGATAGCTACCCCTCACCGCGCAGAACCGTATTTGAGTTCCGGTGTGGAAAAATTGCGCTTATTGCTGCTATTCTTGAAGCGGTGATTTACACAACCAAATCGCGCGCTCTCTTTCTAGGAAGCTTGATCTGTATAAATTGACATTTTTACGACTTCGGTATATTATTGTGACTATCTTTACATACGCGCTAGATGCTAGAAACGGTGCCAGGATCGAGCGCATTCGTTGCACTCCATTTGCATATATTACTTACTTTCATTCAAGAGTTTGGTTTATGTCTGTGACAATCTTTGCATACGCGCTTGATGTGTCGTTATAGATCGCATTCAGAATATAATCAGATGTTGATGGTCAATGCGAGATTTCTTAGCCCTAATTGATTGTACATGTGTGCGATGGCTCTACGCCTTCATCTAAATTTTTTTGTAGGTACCTTTTACCCTGCCATTAGAATCTGGACGGTTAGGATAGCTATATCTCATCCCATAGACCCAGGTTCGAGTCCAGATTTAGGAGCACTGTACACATTGCTGCTTTTTTTTCTAAGCGGCTCAGTAAATCTTTTTATTTACACTAGCTATTCGAAGCTTTTTTCACGTAAAGTCAACAGTTGCCATCGTTAAATACGCGCGTAATACTACAAGAGGTGTCCTCTTCGAGAGTATTGTGCTCAAATAAATATGATCAAAATGGGATATCTCGTGGCGGGTTCATTCCTTCCTGTATAGTTTAACCGGTTAGGATAGCCAGCTATCACCTAGCAGACCCCGCTTCAAATCTCGGTGCAAAAAATTGTGCTTCTCGCTGCGTACCTTTTCAAGTGGTCCGATTAATCTAATTGATTACGTCCGCTCTCTATTGATAAGCTTTACTTGCGTAGACTGATAAGAGTTATATACATTATTTAATAGTCGTTGAAATTTTCTTTGCATACGCAATTGATGATAAGAGGCTTGTCGTCATTGAGTACATCCACCTCAAATTTAGTGTGAAAAAGAAAGGATTATCAATATTCTTCTTCGATCATCTGTGCGTGTGTGAGATATCTATGTGCGTTGATCCGGAGGTTCGGTAATTTGCACACTTATCTTTTATAGTTAGAGTAGGCAATTAGAATAGTTCACCAGATCGGGTACGAGCTCATGCTAAAGTACATTGTAACTCTTGCCGTTATCTCCAGAGCAGCTCGACTTTTTTTTTACAAATTGCGAACTCTCTAAACAAGCTTGACCTGCGTAAATTATCAATTACATTTATGGCTAAGCATCAAATTTGTGACTTTTTTCATACGTGCTTGATGATAAAGGGAGCAGCATCGCCCGTATGTAGCTCAAGCAAATATGACGAAATCAAAATGGTCGACATAAGCTTTACTTGGTTCAATTAGATTGTGTGTGCGCGGTGGCTGTGCATTTTTATGTGAAGCTATTACAATGTACCGCTTTCCCAGATAGTCGAGGCGATCTAAATAGCTGGCTTGCATCCGAAAAGCGTACTGTAGTTGTTTTTAAGCGGCTCGATCTATCGTTTTGATTCACGCGCTCTATTTCTGAGTCTATTCGTAGAAACTGATATATTTTATAGTCTTGGTTTATTTCTTCAACAACCTTTTTATATGCGATCGATATCAAAAGAATGTCGTCATCGTGAGTGCATTTGGCTCCGATAGTATTAATGATGAATATGTTGAGACTGGAATGATCAATGTTATTTTTTTGGTCCGAGAAGACTGGTCTAGGTACAATGGCTGCACGTGTTCATATCAAGCTGTTAGGTTGTACCTCTTAGCCTCTCATCTATTCTAGGCGATTAAAGTAGCTGGCTCTCACTCAGCAGACTTGAAGTTAAGTCACAATATGATCCTTGCTGTTTTTTTGTCAGCTCAATTCAAATTTTTAATTTTGCGCTCTTTTAAAATGATCGATTTTAGCTTTTTTTGGTCCGAGTAGGTTGTGCAGTGCGCGATGATTATACGTGATTATGTGAAGGTTTGTAAGTCTATACCTCATAGCGTTTTTGAATGATTCTGATCGCCTAGCATAGCTGGCTCTCGCCCAGCTGACCCTGGTTTAAATATTAAAGTGGGAACAGTTAACTTCTTCTTGTTCATAAATAGCGACTGAATTTCGTTTCTTAGGTAATGTGTGCTCTTTAGTTATAATGTTTTAGTTTGATGAATTTTAGCGACAATTTATATGAACACTCCTGGTGATACAAAGGATAATGAGCGCTCTTAGCTTAAGCGGGTTTTATTGTTGAATTAGATTGTCAATGCTGACTTTTTTTGTCAAAGTGAATTGTGCGTGTTCGCGATGATTGTGTGCGCGTTTATTCACAGCTTGCAAGCTTGTACCTCTCATCCTCATTGAATGGTAAAGGCGAAAACGATAGCTGATTCTTACTCAGCATACCCAAAATTAAATCATATGTGGTTACTGTTTATTAAAAGCGACTAAAATTCTTTTGTTAGATTGTGTGTGAAGCGTTCTGTGCGCAAATCGAAGGTTGTCAATTTTGTTTTAGCATATTTCAGCGACAATCTTATTAGACGGTTTTTATGACAAAAAAATGTCGTAAATGCGTAATTCACGCAAGAGCGAATTGATCGATGGTATTTTTTTTTGATCCGAGACGTATCGTGTGCGTGCTTTCATATCAGTTTGTAAATTTGAACGTTTCATCCTTCTTATGCAGTCGAGGAAATTACGATATTTGGCTCTTATCCAGCTGATTTAAATTTATATCCCTATGCGGGACCAGTGTGCTTTTAATTGTTCATTAATGGTTACATATACAATTAAGCTATGGGCGCTCTTTCAGTAATCTTTGTGCGCACAAATCGAGAAGTGCCATTTTTAGTATTTGTCACCAACAACCTTTTAGATGTTTCGATTGATAAAAGGGGCGTTGTGATTGCATAAGCACATTTAGTGCACGAATGCGATCAGAGCAGAATTATTGCCGGCGCTCTATGTCTGAATTGAATTATATAAGGGCGTGTGCGATGGTTGTACTCGTTTATTTTACAATTTGATAAATTGTAGCTCTCGAATCTTCTATATTGATGAAGCTGAAAAAACGTCTAGCTTCCACCCAGGCATCACAAGTCCCGATCCCGATGTGGGAGCATTGTACTTCTTACTGATCGTTTATAGCAATTATACTTATATTGCTACATTATGCTTGCTCCTTAATGAAGCGTTGTGTGCGCAGATCAAAAATTGTCATTCCTCACGTCAGCGACAATGTTTTCAGATTCGCACGATGATGAAAGGGGTGTCGTTAATACATGAGCGCTTTAGCTCAAGTTAAGGTGCTGAAGCAGGTAAATAGATGGTGTACTATTGTACTATCTTTGATCTAAGGAAATGATGCGTGTGAG
Source organism: Plasmopara viticola (assembly GCA_001695595.3). Lineage (NCBI taxonomy): Eukaryota > Oomycota > Peronosporomycetes > Peronosporales > Peronosporaceae > Plasmopara > Plasmopara viticola. Next base: position 123,632 of record MBPM02000118.1, on the reverse strand, counting down.
CGATGGTCGTGCACGCATTTATCTCAACGCTTATTTTTTTTAGTGTGAGCCTTAAAAAGTGTATAGCTTAAAGAGAGATCAGGTCGCTATAAATTAACGTAAAAAATTCACTGTTCCCTCGAGCAAAAGACTGCTGATAGGAGCCAAGTTTTTATATGCCTAGACTATGTAGGAAATATGAATAATACATCGTACTTTGAACGCGCGCACAGCCATCTCCCGCAAACAATTTACTTGGATAAAAAAAAGATTGATTAATCTGCTTTTAGCACTTTCGCTTGAGCTAGTTCTTATTTAGCTTACAGGATACAAATGTCAGTCTGATGATATATTCTTTTGGAACATTTTAATCACTTTTAACAGTCTTCTCCGTTCCAAGTGTAACTTGCTAGGGAAAACAATTTTCGTTTATAATTTCAATGCGAAATATCTCGATACCATGTGCATTCGATACCACCTCAAAAATTGAAATTTTATTGCTTTGATTTGAGCGAAACTTGAAATGTAAAAGTCGACTTCACTATTGACGCAGGAAATGATGCATATACATAAAGATATTTAGTTTCTCTTCGTTTTTGTGATTTAATGTATTAGCAGTATTACAACGTAAGACAGTTGCGCAATTTTCCTCATTACAATTTCTACACTGACAATCGCTCGATAAAAGTGTTGGACAGTATCCCTTAAAATTCAAATGTGAGAATTTCATACTGGGATGAAGCCCAAGCACATAAGTTTCTACAATTAGATCCTTGTTGGAAGAAGAAATTAATTTTTGCGATTTCTTTGTTTCCGTCACTTTGATTATTTGATAAGGCAGAATTCAGCTCAGTAAGGTTTTCTCGTACCTACAAATTTATTCTTAGCATATTCGCTTTTTGATGGCGGAGCTGATGAATCCCTAGTCTGCGACGTAGCCGTCGCCACAGGCAGTTTTGCCGGTAGCGGCCTTTACACCATGAAATTACGATGCTCCAAAAGTACATTTGCGTTGGTACTATCCGTAGGAATAGACGATTACATAGTTATAGACCCGAAGTAAGGTTCGATCGCTTTAAAAAATTATTAAAGGTCAAGAAACCTTATTGATAGAAAAGTTTAGGATGTGTAAGAAGCCAAATGGAGCGTAGAAGATTGATAGACGTTCGAATGGTAGCAGTTGATGGCTGGGGGCCATCAATAAGGCTGAACCAACTTCGCCTTGACTGCCGACCAAGCCTCGTTCAACAATCGAGCTTTATGAAGCATCCTCCGCGGCTGTGTGACATAGTCCTACCAAACAAAGTCAAGAGAAATTTGGATTCTCCACCTCAAAAAAAATTGTAATGTAAGCAGCGGGATATATAATTTAATGAAACCAGCACTACCTCACTGCTTCATACAAGAGCCACTTAAAGCAGACAGAGCAATTAGATACTTATAAAACCGGCAAGGCGGCAAGTCAAGCTGAGTCGCCACAACAATTGAAAAGCAGACGTCGCTACCGCTCTAAATAGTTGTGACTTCACTTAGTATTCATAAAAAAGTATCTGATTCAACGTATTGGCCTCACAGGCAAATCCAAGAGGGAATTGGTCACCATGATTCCTTTTGAACGTGCAGTCCAGTACATCGAAGGTTCAAGGCAGGTCACAGGTTCATCAATCACCGACATCATAACCTTTACCAAGTTAGAAGCCGTACAGGAGATACAGAGGGGTTAGCTTTGCTAAAGTTACCGCGAACTCATTGTCCGACAATGTCGCTCGTAATGAAATGGGTAGTGCATTGCTAGATCTAATAAAATCAATTCTCGACTTGGGGTAGGAATGCTGTAACAGCACCTTACGAGATTAAATACCTGTCAGAAACATAACTAGCAATATACGTCGTGCACTTGTGTCGTATTCGATGGCATAAATCCCTCGCTGCAACGCTAATTGTCGATCGACCGGCACGACAAATAAAGGGAGGTTTAAGCGGCATGTCTTAGCATCATCGAGCATTAAATCTGTATGTAATTCGTGAAGAAGAATTGTTAATTCTTGAATTTATGTCATGACCGATTCTCGTTTAAGTAATCGTGGATCGTTGACGTTTGCCACTGAGTGGCTAATAACAGCTTTTAGAGCGGTCTCGGATACGATGAACAGAAACGCACGTGATATTCGATGACTGCGGAGCGTCGCCGTAAATTGATGATTGCTGCATACAAACAACTTCACTGCCCTTGTTGCCAACACAAGAATGATGATTGATCGAACGAAGCCGGTGCGATGGTAATAAAGTCGGGCGGGTAGATTATAGAGTTGGGTATGTGGTTCGCCGCGTGCGCCGTTGCGGTGGCCCTAAACAAGCGGTGTGCAAAGTGCCACTACCTTCGTCGAGTAACAAGAACGCCGTGTTATTCAAAACTCTCGTCCGAATCTCGGCTTAGTTTAAGTAGTCCATAGCTACACAAGATCTGCGGCGACCTAAATTTTGAAGATGGTCAAGTCAATTGTACAAATAGAAGTAGTTGCTGTGCAGCTGTCGTAATAAGAGCTAGTACAAATCGTGACTACGTGTCGCAGCTCCATCATCAATAAGCATTACAGCCGGAGACACCAACCCCTTGACCGGGGTACTCGTCCTCCCGAATCTTGTCCAGAGATCTAACAAAAAAAACAGCACCGTCTTTTCAAACACCGTCAGCATCTTGCAGCACGTCCAAGTGCTCATTGTTGCAACTTGTAAGTAGATGGCACTACTGAATATCTTCACCTAAACCCTATGCAGCTACGCGATCTTATCAAGTGCAATTATCTCGTCACAAAGAATTTAGCGCATTTGCATCTATTTTAAAGAAACTTGCGCTTCCGCTTCGAAATTATAACATGACAAGGTTTGAATGCCGGACTACTCGGTGGCAGACTCGTGGCTTCGCCTTGTTTGCAGCGACGCAATTAAAGCAATGCCGGAGTGCCAAAAGGTAGTAAAAAGAATGCAAGACTTAGTAACGAGGACATCGTGCTGCAGGGAAATGTTCTGATGTTGCTGCTGACAGTGTCACCCTGTTTGCCGGCTTGGGACTCGGCCTTGTGCCATTGGCTAAGATATTGTCGTGACCGCGGGTGAGGATATTGATGTAGAATTGCTCGAATATATTGCATCGACAACCAGTTGTCTTGATGATCAGAGAAATCATCCCGGAGGCCCTTCGAAACCAACCGCCTCGTGATATTTGCTTTTTTTATATAGAATATATGAATGGTATTAAGCTATTTTACACTTTTGCGAAGCCCTTGAGTTAGTGCTGGATGCAAATCAAGATATTAGACATCGGTATAGTGCTGGCGAAAAACAGGTACGTGCTGTTCTTGCTCTCAAATGCGCGTACCTCAATAAGTACATACGAACAACTCTGCTGTGCAGCTAGCAGAGATAATCGACATTTACATAACTGAGCAGATGATTATTAAGGATAAGAGTAGTTTTTTGTGGCGCTATGACATCTGAAAACACGACAGCGCAGAGTATCATAATTGTTAATTATATGTCCACGACGCCAAGGTTTGCCGTCTTACACTAAAAACCTCAATCTCAGTTTATCATCAAGCGGGTTTTACCGCAAGCTCGTTTATGGCGCAATGCGTCTGTCGACAATATTGTCACATGTCAAGGACCTCATTTCTGGCGAAATAAAGGTTCGTTAGCGGCGCATACCTCTAGTGTTGCGCTGAGACTAACCTTGGTTTGTACAACTTTGTAAAAGTACTCTTCTGTCAAGCTCATATCAAATTTTTGTGCGAACAACGCATTTTTTAGACCCCGAAGCGCACGTATGCGAACTTTTAATTTTGAAGTGCGCACCTTGTCTGGTGAACAACCTTAGATAACCGATGTGATGGGAATAAAGCTCTCGTCATTGTTTCAAACCTTCTGTTGTTTAATATCTACGAATTTACAATCGATGTTAAAGTAAAGTTTAGAGAACGTTTTGGAGGAGCCGAGATCCTGGACGAAAAAGACTTTTCCAACAGTCGCGATCGTGAATCAAAACAATCACTGCTGCGCCAATACTAAGTGGGTGGGCGTCTAGGTTTCAAAGACTTGTCAGGTTGACGACCTTTCTGAAGACGCGTTTGCTTTAGGGATCGGCAAAACGGAGCTTAAAGTTTTTAGCCAATATACCGCTTTGATTGTAATTTGTACCACTTAGCTACACCATATGGTGCTGCAGTAAGTTGCCACCAGCCAATGCTTTTTGAATTCACAACTCAAACATGGTCAAGAAGAAAGTCGACGCGCGCGTACGAACGCTACTGGAAAATTGCATCCAAGAGAACTTTCGCTCGTTTGTAGTGCTCGTGGGCGACCATGGCAAAGATCAGGTTATGAATCTGCATTACATTATATCCAAGACAGCCGTCAAGGCACGCCCGCGCGTGCTGTGGTGCTACAAAAAAGAATTGGGCTTCTCTACGCACCGTCAGAAGCGCATGCGTCAAATCAAGAAGCAGCACCAGCGTGGCTTATGCGATCCTAGTAAGGACGACCCATTTGAGCTTTTCATCGCTTCGACCGATATTCGCTGGTGTTATTACAAGGAGACTCACAAGGTATTAGGCAGCACCTACGGCATGTGCGTGCTACAGGACTTTGAGGCAGTCACACCTAACATTATGGCTCGCACTATTGAGACAGTCGAAGGCGGAGGTGTTGTCGTGTTGCTGCTGCGCACGATGGCTAGCCTTAAGCAGCTGTACACGATGAGCATGGATGTGCATTCGCGTTTTCGTACCGAGTCGCACCAGGACATAGTAGCACGCTTTAACGAGCGCTTTATCTTGTCACTGGCATCATGTGAGCGCTGTGTCGTGCTCGATGACGAGCTCAATGTCTTGCCCATCTCTAAGCATACGAGGAAAATCGAGCAACTCCCGCCGCGCGACTCGTCCACAGAACTCACTGAAAATGAGCTAGAGCTACGAAATCTGCAAATTTCTTTGCGCGAGACCCAGCCGATTGGTTCTCTTGTCGGGCAGGCGCGAACTTTAGATCAGGCTAAGGCCATTCTTACATTTTTGGAGGCAGTGTCAGAGAAAACACTACGCTCCACGGTGGCATTGACTGCAGCACGTGGACGTGGAAAGTCGGCAGCTCTCGGTATGGCGTTAGCAGGTGCCGTAGCTTACGGATACAGCAACATTTTCGTGACTGCTCCAACTCCTGAAAACCTCAAGACCGTATTTGACTTTGTGTTTAAAGGGTTCGACGCGCTCAAGTACAAGGAACACCTAGACTACGAAATTGTGCAAAGTACCAACCCAGACTTTAACCACGCTGTGGTTCGTGTCAACATCTTTCGCGAGCACCGTCAAACGATTCAGTACATTCAGCCTACGAATTACGAGAAGTTGGCTCAGGCAGAGCTTGTAGCTATTGATGAAGCTGCTGCGATTCCACTCCCCGTCGTCAAGAAGCTGCTCGGCCCCTATCTTGTCTTCATGTCATCGACTATAAATGGTTACGAGGGCACCGGACGCTCGCTGTCGCTTAAACTGCTGCAAAAACTTCGCGAACAACAGGGTAGTGCAGGAGAGGCTGCGGCGTGCGCTGCGGCGAACATTCACGGCAATCAAAAGCGTCGAAAGGGTGAACAGAAACTGCACGAGGAGCGCTGGCAGGCCGCTAGCAGTGCCGCCGCTCATGCTGCTGCTGGCAATGCTTCATCGTCGGCGCGCGTTTTCCGTGAAGTTACTTTGGAGACCCCAATTCGTTACGCATGTAATGACCCTGTTGAGCGCTGGCTGAATGCTTTGTTGTGTCTAGACGCGACGAATGCATCGCACCGCCTTGTTGCTGGCACGCCTCACCCGCGTGATTGCGAGTTGTACTATGTGAACCGTGACTCTCTCTTTTCATACCATAAGCTATCCGAAAGCTTCCTGCAGCGTATTATGGCTCTGTATGTGTCATCGCACTACAAGAACCAGCCGAATGACTTGCAATTGCTATCTGACGCCCCAGCGCATCACGTATTTGCTCTGCTTGGCCCTGGTGCTGAAGCACAAGGGAATGCTGGCCAGCTCCCCGACGTTCTTTGCGTTGTGCAAGTGGCACTAGAGGGTGAGATTTCCAAAGCATCTGTGAAGGCTCAGCTTGCACGTGGCCAGCGGGCTTCGGGCGACCTTATTTCTTGGACAGTTGCACAGCAGTTCCAGGACTCAGAGTTTGCTGCTCTCTCAGGAGCTCGTGTTGTACGCATTGCAACCCATCCAGACGTCACTGGCATGGGCTATGGCTCTCGCGCTATTGAGTTGCTAACACAGTATTACCAGGGTGAGATCACAAATGATGCAGTCGATGCAGAGTCCGAGCAGAAGAATGATAGGAAAGAACGGAATGACGGCAGCGATGACGGTGATGACGATGAAGAAGCAAAAAGGCAAAAGCTTCGCAAGGAGAAGATTAAGCCACGGAAGACGCTACCACCCCTCTTGCTGCCGCTGGAAGAGCGTCCTTGCGAGCGTTTGCACTGGTTTGGTACATCGTTTGGCCTATCATTGCCCCTACACAACTTTTGGTCTCGCGCCAAGTTGCGTTCAGTGTACATCCGACAGACCGCTAACGACCTGACAGGTGAGCACACAACAATTATGCTTCGCTCGTTGTATTGTGACGACCTGCCAGCTGCCCCCACCGATGGATGGCTTGATGAGTTTGTGGCTGATTCTCGTCGCCGTTTTACATCACTGCTCAGCTACGATTTTTCCAAATTCCCGTGTGCGCTTGCACTCAGTTTACTAAGTGACGCGTCTCCTGGTTCAAACTCCGCTTCTACAGAGAAAGGACAGCAAATTGTGTTGCTTCGTAGTGCAACTGGAGAGATCAGCCCCGCGGAATTGGCAATGGTCTTGACTCCGTACGATGCCAAACGTCTCAAGTCTTACGCGAAGAATATGGTGGACTACCACATGATTGTAGACCTGATACCGGCACTGGCACGCCTGTATTTCCTCCAGCGTCTGCCGCAGATGTCGCTGTCGTACCTGCAACGAGCGATCTTGGTAAGTCTCGGACTGCAGCATCAGTCGGTGGACGTGATTCAGCAGGAACTCAATGTGCCGTCCAACCAGCTTTTGGCTCTATTCAACAAGGCTGTACGAAAATTTCTTGGACAGGTTGAGCAGCTGATGGAAAAGCAGCTTAAGGAAGAAGCTGTAGACAACAAGATCGCGCAGATGACAGCGCAATCGCAAGCCATGATCCCTACGGATACATCGCTCGATGAGGAGATGTGCGAGATTGATCGAACAGAAAAGGCCAAGGAACAGCTGAAGCTGTTGGATGGCCTTCATCTGATGAAGTATGCCGTACGTGGCGATGACGCTGATTGGGACGAAGCGCTTGCTCAGATTGGAAATGGTGGCGCTGTTGTTCAGGTGAAAAGCCAAAAGCAGAATAAGGTCAGGAATTATTCAAAAGGATTGAAAAATGTGAAGAAAGAACAGAGGCATAATAAGCGCTCGGTCGAGGAAGATAGCGATCGCAAGAAGAGTAAAGCATGCAAGAAGGGTAAATACGCGAATCTTAGCTAGTTGCTCAGCCCTGGCTGATTAAATGATGTTAGACTGACTGAATTTAGATAGCCCTAAATGTTGTCAAGCTCGTTCGGTCATTGTCATTCGAATTGATTCTACACCAAGTCCCTAGTGCGTACGTCCCGGTCTGGGTCAACGGCCACTGCACGTGAGCTACATTAGCGCAGTCCTCGCGTTATATCTTTGACGCATTAAGCAAAGTCTTAGATCCCATCTATCTTAAAGAGTTGAATCAGTCTTGAGCAGGCAAATGCATAATAAAGCTTGTGAGCATTGAACGGATTAACGAAAGGGACGATTGAAATTAGACTTAAACAAGGAAAAATCTTGCACACTTTATAAAGAAGCATTTAAGGACGTTGCTGGTGCTGTCTTTAGCTTTCATCGTTCGGTTCGCACTCTGACACTCATCTTGTAGCCTACTTAATACTTAAGGCTTAATTAAATTGTGTTTGTTATTTGGTCATCAAGACCCGGTAAGACTCAGGATTCCCGAAGGCTTCGCTTCGAGTGGCCTTTTCTCATGCTTACTGGTTTCGCCCGCCCTCTTATAATCTTTTCAAACCACACATATTCAAGGACGTTTCGCGAAACTTGACCCAAGTCTAAACGTTTTAATTAGCAAAATGTACGTTGTATAGTGCAATTAAATAAACAGATGACTCCTGATACAAATAAACCGAACGGGGACCCTTATGGGCGGCCAGAGGCATGTTATGGTGCAATGGGTATCAACACCCCAGCAATAATTTGCCGTTTACTCATACAAAACCTTTTACGAATACTTCAGGGATTGCATGGACATTATTTGATAATGTGCTCGTCCATTGACACTATGAAGTAAATCGTCTAAGGCAGAGTTTTTGGCCTGGACATGTGAAGGCCGTCTCAAAGCTGTCTTCACACACAATGCTGGCAATGGGGACCTCGCAAAGCCCTTGTCTGAATTAAAAAAAACATTGAGCTCTATAAGATACCAAACGTCGGTATTCTTTTACAGCATCAGATAACGCCTTCAACTTAACTTGCGGGACGAGGTGAAACCATTTGATGTCGTTTGCGCTTTTATCCACTACGCCTTTTGTTGATATTAATTTCAGCTATCGATCCTGGGTTTAGCCAAATGTTGAGCAATGTACTTATACATTGACTACTGCAATTACTGGAATAGTAGCTCCATAGTGGAGAATCGCTGCTTTCGGGTCCTTTGTAATAGAATTCTAACGACAGGAGGTGTCCGGGAAGATATCGTATTTACCTTCCATATTTCTTAGAATATTCTTTGTTTATCTGAAAAGGATGCAATCGTACCACTTGCCCTGCTGGTTACATTTAGATTGCTTATGCGAACTCATAAAAACAATTCCCGTAATTGAAATGGTCTTTAATGGGAAACCGGCCATGTTCACAAACGTAACTGCTAGATAAATTCTAATATGCCTTTGTTTATTCATGTGAAAGGAACCTAAACTTGTAGGTATATAAATTTTATTGTTGAAGGTAGTCCAACCACGAATAGTGTTCTGGCTTGCGAATGCAGCCCCTTAGCGCACACATTGCACTCTGCGATTTTAAGCACCCGGATGATTCTTTTTTCTGACCATTCGTGTGTAGACGAACTGCTGTTTACATCAACAAGCGGCTGCGCAATTGCTAGAACAGCGTTTGCCATAATGTAGCGGGTCCCTACCTTATATAATTAGGAAGGACACTGTAATGAACTATCGTCTTTTTTGAACAGCCTTGCCGTTTTGTCCCCATTCACACTATCCAGAACAGGTACCAAATACACAGGTGGCACACAAACACCGCTATACCCGTGTCATTATTATCGTCTGGAATGCAAAAAAATCGAGACTTATGGATTCCAGCTGCATACAAATACTGACAGGCTCTACAAAAGAGCTGGTATGTGAATATCATTTTTCAACTCCACAGCTCCTCTAACACTTGGCTTATCATTTTCGTTAAAGCGTATTTTCTCGGCCTCAATGACCGCATAAGTACCGTAATGCCAAGAAGTATATCTTACATTCAATGTCTATTATCTGGAGCAGCGACATAGGCTGAATCTATTGGACCTGTTCTTGACTGAAGCAGATAGTCTACCCACTCATAGTGCTGCAAATACGATTGCCGTTGAAATTGATAGCTCGACTTTAAATTTTCACTCTTGCAAGTAAGAAAAACTCGAAGGGCTCTATGTTGATTTTTTTTGCAAGCCTGAGCGCATCCACTCGTCAATAAAGCTTTCTTCCCTGCAAGTTTGGGAAAGTTTACAATTTGGTGCACATCAGCATGCACATTAAGTTTAAATGATTTTACTTGAGCGTAGAAATTACACTTCGCAAAGGATATAAATTAACTTGCTATATTTGCAATACGTGGGTTTGTTTATCGCCGTTCACAATTGTGTATGGTCTAAATAAGGTTTATAGCCCAAAAATGTACTCAGAGCTTCATCAGCACGTGCTTTACAGCAAGCAGTTCTTTGTCGTTCTGAGACGCATATGTTCGACAATCCCAGGCAGCCTGGGAGAAACAGGATGATTTGCTCACAATCGTCTTGGTCTAGTTTAAGTAGCGCGCTATCGATATCACAGTCTAAAGCACCACGAATGATGCTAAAAGACTTTTTCGCATACAGCAAGGCTGGAACTGGTATCTGAAATTCTTTTATCATATCAACAAAAGCCGTACGACTATTTAGATTGCATTTATCAGTTGAATGTGCGTAGCATCAAAGTTCGTATGAATGGAAAATGTGTAAAGTAACAACCAGTAAGCCTTCTTACCGGGTCATATGACAGCCATTGTGGCACCGCTATATACTCTTATAAAATGTCTTAAGGTACATCAAGGTTACACATTAGTATAAATCACCAATGTTTGTGAACTGTACAACGTGGACATGAACTTGTTGCTGAGTGACACGTCCGTTGTTTAGTAAAGTGCACAGAAGATATGGCTTTTTCGTTATGGGGATGCATGGCCACAAACGGCATTATACGCAATAGAAGCCTTTAATATTGTTTGGTGCGTGCTTTAAGGCAAGCGGTTTCTTGTCATGATTTACTTGGCCACCTAAAGCTGCCTTGATCGGAACAAGTTGACCTGCTTAGAATTGCTCGCATAAATCTGGAGTTGTACGATAGTTACAAGCGGCGCATCCGGGGTTAAAAAAATTAAGATCTTCCAGCTAGCGCAAGACGGGTGTCCGCTTGAGTGGTATCCATACCGTTCTCGTGCTGATAATTTCAGTACCACAATGTTCTTTTTAGGATTAAGTAAAAGGCTCTGAGAGCTTTTATCGCCAGAACTTTGCTTGAGTAAATAGTTCACCAATCCGTTCCCCTGAATCTTTCTGATAGGTGAAGCCGTGACGGCTTTCGCGTTTTTAGTGTCTGGTCTAACCCCATGCCTTCCAAAAAATCAGCTATGGACGTCAATCCCATTTACGCAGTTAAAAGAGCGCGCAAAATCCAGGAGAAAAATCGAGTTGTTACATGTAAAAAGAAGCAATAAGATTAGTATTTCAGCACCAGGAGCCGGACTTGAATTTGCTGGGTTAATCCAAGCCATGTCTAGACTTTAAAGAAAGGCTGCGAATTGGAAAAATACGCTACTAGAAATCGCTTCAATGCGCATTACTCTAGCTTGATGAGAACAATCCATCTTTATAAGTACAAGCAGCTAAGGACTTCTAAGTAAAAGCCTCTTGTGCATGGCAAAAAATCGCTTGCCATGACGTATGATGTGGGTGCACTTTTCGTTCCTAAGCAATGGTGGTCGACCGATACAGCACTAACTTTCCAAGAAAACAACACAAAATTGTAACACTTGAACCAATTAGGGACGTATCGATTAGCAAAATTTCCAGGTGTTAGCTGTATAGTGCACTATTGTTAGGGCAGACAGTGCTGAGGCTGGCTTTGATACGCTTGTGAGGGCACGTTGCGTCATGGTTGGTAACTGCAACGAAATATTATAATAGTTGGGTAATACGTTGAATTTATTTCAATCTGGCCAATCATAGGCCTTCAAATTCAATCAATAAAGCTAACATATGAGGGGTGGTGGCCCGGTAAAAAGTAGCGGTGGGCGTTTAATTCACTTCGCAAATGGATTTTCTTGCTGAAGTTTGCTTTTGAAGAGCTCCAACGTCTCACGGTCTCAAAACAGCACGATCTCTTTTCCTAAGCATGCACAGGACCAAGCAACGACTCCCTTAATAAACAATGCAACTAACTAATGTGTCCATCGCATTCGCGTATTCACTTCCAACAACGTAGAAAGTTGTAACGATATATTTTATCCAACGCCAATCGTTCATACACTTCGACATCACTTATAAAAAAACGTCGTTGAAAATAACGAAGCCGAGAGAAAGGTCTGTCTCCTGCATGTGAGTTGCAAATATGATGAGCCGGGAATACTGAGGTAGCCAGTACATATACTCTCAACAAGTGACGAGAGACCGCGCGAAGCCTTTAAACTAGTCAGTGCTTCGATATGCCCTCTCAAAAGTACCTTAGGATAAAAAATGTGTTTTCTTGGTCAGTCGAGAGGTCGCGTCGTAGATATAGCAGCTGCTTCGAAAGGACGTTACTGGATCGGGCTCGTTGGTTAGTAACGAAAGGTTAATAGCGGAGTGCTCCTTGAATTACCACTGAAGATGATGACCACACGCTATTGACTAGTTGGACCGAATTCACACCGACGCAGCGTTACGGTATCCTACTGGCCTTAGCACACGGGTGTGGTCTGATTGTCATAATAATTTCTTAATGCGCAACAAACTTGGCGTTACAGTTCATTTCCTTCTCTTTTTTCTCAACCATCATTGACCTTTATCTCCATACTTCGGTCAGTATGCGCACTTAAAGTTAGCCACTGTCTTTTCAAATCTGTGTGCCGCCTCGCATGCTGCCATTAGTAATGAGCTTTACACTGTCTCAATATTGTTGAAGGTAGATGGTGGTGTGGAAAAGTATAATTTCACATCCAATCAGCCAACTTTGTAATAAAGAGCTCGATGTTTATCTAGATTTGGTCCACCAAAAGAGTACTAGTTTTGGGTCCTGAGGTTGTAAATTCATAGAACAGTTTTGCACAGAGGTTTTGGCGATCACATGTGTCCGCGGTTTAAAGGCGCGTGTGTGTTGAGAACATTAAGAATTAGGCTAAGATACAGTGGCTTTCTTGTCTGCAATGATTGATTTACTCATCTTCGATTAAGTCTTCGCTCTCGATGATGTCGAGCAAACGATCGCATACACCAAAATCCACTCATCGGCTTTTTTATATAATAGCGAATAAAGATCGATCTATTCTATTTACTGAGCTGAAAAGTTGAAGAAAATACTTGTATATCCTCTTTCACTTGCGATTGTCGAAAACGAGTGCCGATTGAAAATTTAGGCGCAAGGACGTTGTCTCTGAGAACTCGAGAGCATTCCTTGGAAAAACACATCACAATCGCACCTGAAAGAACGATCCAAAATAAGTACTCAAATCTCGCAAAACTTTCTTCACGATGAGGAATAATCTACTCTATATTGGCACGAGTTTCTTCGACAGAGCAAAACCTTTGTGCCGGACATCCAATTTCTTGCCGTCCAAAAAACACCATATCGCCATTTTGGAAGTCTTGAACAAGTCTATTCTTGTCATTAAGACTTCGAATAGTGCTTTATGTGCTCTTGTGCTTCGCACATCCGGCCCTGTGCGATCTTGCGTAACGTTTGTTGACGTAGTAGAAGCACTTGTGCTGAATCTACAAAACTTACGACATTCTAGATCTGTTGCTACATCGTCCGACATATGAGGAACATATCCTGAATCCGCTTCTTACGGTGACATTCAAATTGTAGAGTGTACGCGTCTTTTATAGACTATCTCAGACAATTACAAGAAGTTATACCAATCGTTTAATGCTGGTTGACGACACCTCGGAGGAAGTTTCCGACAAAATGATTGGGTTTTTCCGTTTGTCCATCCGTTTGTGGCTTAGAAGCCAAAATTGTGTTGCATTCCCACACCAGACACGCTTTCTTGCCGCATCCTTGATGTGAGATTGGTGTCTCAATCGGACAAAATGGACTTTGGTATGCCATGGTCCTTCAAATATTTCGTCATGAAAACCTTTTCAATTTCTGCAGTATCTTTCGTTGTCTTTGTAGCGATGAACATATCTCTTTTTGTTAAGCAGTCAACACTCACCATTAAGGCATCAAAAATACTTTTGGTCTCCGGTCAAGACACGACGAAGTCCATTAAGATGTCGACCCATCTACCCCTTCAATAATCTAGAGGCTGAAGTGATCCTAGTGGCTTGGTCTTCCTCACCTTGCTGCACTGACACCAATCCGCATGTGTTGACATAGCGCTGGATGTATTCGTCATTTTTGGCCCGTAGTATTTCTGAAGTACGACCAGATAGGTCTTGTAAATTCCTGGATGGCCTGCCGATACTTAACTATGGTTCTCATACATGACGCGATTTATCGAATATTTGTCGTCTAGAACATACAGTCGTTAAGTTACCCTTCGCCGATTTGGAAATGCAAAGTTCCATCCTGCAGTGAGTAATTTGCCACATAATCTTCTTTTTTCAGGTTTTTGACAATGTGTTAAAGGCCTCCACGCATAAGTTTTTTTTTTTGCGGATTGAACAACTGTGCTTTGTTTGTCCTGATTGTCGCCACAATATCGCGGTTCCTATCCGCTTCCAGTAGCTCTTGCAAGCCAATTTAGGCAGCTTTACTCTCGAAATTTAAATCGCGTGACAGTGCATCAGCCACGGTGTTAGATTGACCGCAAATCGACTTTAACAGAGGCTGAAACTCAGCAAATTCATTGCACCATTGAGCTACTCTGCAATTCGTAGTCTTTGCGTCAGGGTCATCTCAACTTTTTTGTTATTTAAAATGAGCATGTATGGTCGCCCGAGAAGATACACACGCCATACTTCCAGCACATGCATAATTGCAAGTACTTCTTGCTCACGAACAGGGTAAGTCAGCTCGGCTGGCTTCATCTTCCGACCATTTAGAGCAATCGGATGCTCTTGCTATCCCTTCTTTTGAAACAATACTTTCGCAAAAGTTTAGGCGTCCATTCGCATTTTAAATCGTTCGGAAGACTAAAACAGGTGGAAGCGTCAAGCGACGCTTGATTTTGGTGAAGCAGCGTGGATGATCGTCCGAGAGCTCGATTGCTTCTCAAGGATGTTTTTTCCACATACTGTCATTGAGTGCAAATTGCGTAAAGTCCTTACAGAAAATTGAGACATAGACTGTAATGCCTAAGAAGCACTCGTGGGCACAGGCCAGTCTGCAATGGTTTTGTTGCTGTCGGGGTCCATTCGGATGCCTTTTCGTCCGCCAAAATCTTCTAGGAATGGGATCTATTATACGCAGAAGTGTCACTGTGACAACTTGATGTAAAATAGCCGTAACGTGGTCTGCGACATCTTCACCGTGTGTGAACACGTAGATGCCGTTAAAGTGGATTCTCATCAAAGCCCTCAAATCTCGAAAGACTTTTCGAAAAAGCCAGACAGACGTTCCCGGTCTTCCGAACAGTCCTACAAGAGTGACTATATCCTTTTGAAGACCATATGGGGCTGAAAATTGATAGATGGGATCTCCAATCCTCGCAATTTAGTTTAATATTAAACCCAGTGTACATAAACCAATGACTTCCGAACATTACGTCAAAGGTGTCTTCCTTACGCGGCATCAGTATCGCCCGCAAGATTGTCGCTATATTTAGCTGACAATTATCATGCACAACGAGTTGACCTACAGTCTTCTTGACACAAAGCGTAGGTGTCGAAAAGGCAGACATTTTTGGTCGAATAATGCCTGGTTGAACCATCTCTGTGGTTCATTCTTCGATTTTCCTCTGCTGTTCAGGACTCTGGCGCAATTATTTGACGGTCATTGGCTTGATACCAGGCTTGAGCAAATTTCGTGCTCAATTTCTTCCCGTACTGAGAGTGTCTCGCTTGGAAGATCTGTGCAAAGATCGCGTTCGCTTTTTTGCGCTGCTTTAATACGCCAGATTATCCGTAAGCGATTCCCATCCTTGATTATTGAAGTGTTCAGTCTTTAAAATCATGCGGATTAACGATAAAGACAGCTTTGATCTCATCGTCTAGACGCAACAATCTTAAAAACAGGTGAGAAGAAAATGGTCGCGTCATTTCTTGACGGCCATGGTGACTTTTTGCCCATTGAAATCGCGAAAGCTGCGGCTTTGATGTCTTCGAGCCTTGCATTGTCCACTAGTCCATCTGGATGGACGTTGATTATGCGATATTAGTCGAATTGCCGCGTGGTGCTCCGTGTCGATGCGAGGAGACATGCGCCTTGTAGTCCAGCTAAATCTTGGCTTTTGCTCACGAAGCCACATCATGCCGATGATAACATCCATATTTTCAGGAACATGAACGACTTGGAACGCTTCCGATGCTATTGGAAAATCAGGTATCTGCAGGTTCATGTGCACAGTTCGGCGGGGGAAGTGATCAACCTTGTCGAAACCAAGGTCGACTTGCATCATTCTTAACAGCAAAACTGTACGGTTATTACCTACAATATATACCCTTGTATTCGTCCTCCTCTTATCGGCACAAACGTGTCGACTGCTCCTACGTATACTGAGAGGACTCAGTATAAAAGAAATTGTGTTGTTTCGAGATTTGCAGAAGGTGGTGGACTTCTTTTCCGTCCCGATGGCCACATAGGCTGCAATAGGTGTTTTGCGACGGCAAATCAAGCAACGGAGATTTTAATATGTGCCGTACAATTGCGCAACAAATCAACAACGAGGGATGAATGTAATCAATGGATCTGGTATTCGTTTCTGATCGGCGGACCATATACCCCTTTATTTCAAACAGTCGCTGTTGATAGGTTTCAGCTAAGGACAAGGAGCACGTGTGAGCTTAAGTTGGGTATTTGTTGGCTTTGTTCTGCGCTTGGAAATCATTACGGTATAATGTCAAGACAGACCAAAGACCTTGACGAATTTAAGATGGTGTTTAAGGGGTCAATTGCTCAAGAAGAAGATGTCAAAAGCGTCTTACAAACTTATATATCATCTTGACGAACAAAACGACTACTCATGGAGTTGTCTGCGTTCAAAGAGGATATAATCCCATCAGGTGGCAAAATTACACATAATTGTCAACCAACCATTTTACGCTCCTTTTTTTCATGCATAAACCATGCGCTCTTGCAGGATTGAGCATCTGTTTTTGACATATAAATCTAGACCACAACTGCGTTATTTACATCTCACTGGTCCTCTATTAAACATACAAGCTCAAATAGCTTTAAGGCGCTCGGCAACAAGTCTGATAGCTCATGTAGCTCCTTTTAGCTTGACTGTTGGATAATCTTATGCTCTGGTGGCTTTTGTATAAACATTGTACCTTAAAGCACCACTAAATGGTATCAAAATGTTTGCGATGTATGCAAGCAACGTGCGACCCGATTGATTCCAGTGTATTGTCATATATATTTTCGTTATTATCAGTGTTTTGTGTTATTTTATAACCTTACAAAAGTAGAAAAACTCTATAATAATGATATCTGTCAAATAGATTGCTTTTTCAGAATATTATAGCGATATTTCCAGATCGCCAAAATGCAAGAAACATGACCGACGCATCTCTACCAATTGAACGCATGGCGAAATTCCTTACTTCTTATCGCATCGCGTGCGTGAAATTGCCCCAAAACAAGCCCTTCGTCACTATGGTCTAAAAACGTTTACAATGTCTTTTCTCTTAAAAAAGGACCTTTATAATTACTACGAGACACACTTGTTTAGTAAACAACCTTTTTTTTCGAGTAAGTTTTCCTTTTGATGATGGCACTGCGCAGACAGGTATTTTGCTCCCACTTCATTCATTCTGATTGCTCTTATTGCATGAGTACTTGTTGGACCTCGTTGCCGCAACGATGTTAGTCGTCCGAACTTAACATCGAAGCCAATGCGGTCGTGGGTAATGCAATTAGATGCACTGCTCTTGTTAAGTGACAGCTTCTGTACAGGCCTATTCTCAATCGTAAATATATTTTTAAGGGGCCGCTACCCCCCCCCCCCCTCCCGCAGTTTTCGTTAACCCCCACACCCCATTTTTTATAGCAACCCTCACTTACCAATTCAGGGCTAAAATCCCCTTTAACTAGAATTATCGGCTGCAGCAACCAGGAATAAATGTATGAATATCAACGTCCACCTTCCGATATTCATATACAATGCGCCTTCAAAGAGCTGCTGAAGCTTTTAGAATTTTATCGCCTTCGTTGACTTGCTTGTGTGAAGCACTCGGCGCAGCTCTGCGACAATGCGAATGCTCCGTGCTTCGATCTAAGCGAATGAATTTCGGTCGCTCTTAACGATAGCTTGGCTAAGTGGTGAAGGCGATATACCTGAATTCTATGGAGTAATCTGCGTGAGTTCAATGTCGATGCAAAGTTGTCCGATAACTTTATTTGAGCGCAGTGATTACAACGCTCAAAGTCATATATACGCTTTCATATCTATGGTGCCACAAAACTTGCAACGTGATCGTATATATCGAATTTTCAAAAGGTGCAATATCTGGTTATTTATTTGTTTCGCTTCGTACTCAGATAATTTACCAAAATGACATTAGGTAAATCTTGGCATTTAAGTATTTGTGGAAATATTTGTAATCCGAATGTCGGTGTAATCTAGTGGTTAGGAATTCTATGAGCAAGGCCTTGGCTTTTTCGGAAAAGATTGGGGTGATGTCCTCCTTCCAAGCGCGGGGGCTAAATGCTCGCGCGCTTCGGGCAGGTGCTCTCGGGCATCTGCAGGTCTCTAACGAGTCTCACCCTCGACGCGACGGTCTCCAGCACCAGGCCAAACCCCCTTCCACGCCCTTAACCGCGCCAACCGCATCCGGATTGGCTCCTTTAATGTGAATTCTCTAGGTTCGAAGCGCAAGAAGCACGAAACACTCCCCGAAGATCTCCGGCACTACCGCGTCAATATTCTTGGCCTCCGAGAAACCAAGATCTACGATAGAGGTGAGCACCGCATTGATGACTTTCTTCACGCCCGATCCCGAGAAGAAACCTGCCGCCACACTAAGAAGCTCGGAACACTCCTCGGCGATATTAAAGATCTATCCCGACGCAAGTCCCTGGCCACCCTCGCGCTCCACCGCCTCTGGTCCGTCTGGCTCCGCCCCACGCTCATCTCACCCAAGACCCGCATTCGATTGTACAACACCTACGTTCTACCGATTCTGCTGTACAAATGCGCCACCTGGGCTCTTACCAAGTCAAAGCTCCACGGCGTCGAGAGTTTCCAGCTTCGCTACGCTCTTGGCTATCGCTACCCCCGACACATTTCAAATGCAAGACTCTACGACCTCTGTGATGAGCGGCCGCTGAGACTACGACTGACACAAGCTCGCTGGCGCCTGTTTGGCCATGTACTTCGCCGCAATCCCGACGTTCCAGCTAACCTCCAGATGCGTGCCTACTTCTTCTCCACCGCAGCAAAATGGCGCGGACGTCCCCGCACCACGCTCCCCTCAACACTCGACCACAACCTTGTTTCCCGTGGCTCCGGCATTCGACCCCGGATAGCACAAGACCTCGAAGTGGTACGTACCCTTGCACAAGACCGAAAGAAATGGAAGACCCTCACGACCTCGGTGCTGGATGCACTGCCCGCCGAACGAGATCCGACGTATGCGGACACCACTCTATGTCGTGGACTAGCCAGACTGAGCCTAGCACGTGCATAACTTGGCAACGCGATAACGTAATACATTACATCACATTAAGGCCTTGGCTGCCCTTTCCCGGCAGGCACACACCATTATTCGGACGCTAATATCTTATTGGCATATGTAATGTATTACGTTATCGCGTTGCCAAGTTATGCACGTGCTAGGCTCAGTCTGGCTAGTCCACGGCATAGAGTGGTGTCCGCATACGTCGAGTCTCGTTCGGCGGGCAGTGCAGCCAGCACCGAGGTCTTGAGAGTCTTCCATTAGTTTGTTTATCTCTGACTTGGTAAGAGCCCAGGTGGCGCCCGGTGCTGGAGACCGTCGCGTCGAGGGTGAGACTCGTTAGAGACCTGCAGATGCCCGAGAGCACCTGCCCGAAGCGCGCGAGCATTTAGCCCCCGCGCTTGGAAGGAGGGCGTCACCCCAACCTTTTCCAAGCTCTTATTGGCATATGTGCGACGAAATTTCACATCACCTTGCATAGAAAGTGCATGCGGGAGATATGAGATCATCCGGTAAAATGGTCTTCTGGATTAAATGTGTGCGATACACTGCAACTTTTAATATTTTATAATACAATGCGCGATGCTATGTGAAATTCTGGATAAGCGACAAATTTAGACAGACCTAACCTATTAATCTTCAGTTATTTTTTGTAAATTCCTGTATGCATATAAAAATACCGGTAGGTTTCATGGGCAAAAGATTTTATCGTGCCGGAAGATCTTGACGTCTGCTTTAAAAAAATCGAGGTAATCTCTTGTAATTTGTAGCCGTGAAGCGCCGCGCGCTCCTCCATTCTATGTAAATCTGCCGGAGTGACACATTTGTGGCGTAGCGCGATGATTAAAAAGAAAGATTGGTTAGCTCATAGACTCGGTAGTACAAATAAGATTTAGACCGGACGAATACGTCGTCCAGACACTAAGACGTGGTGGTGCCGCACTCGCATGCGTAACTTTACGCCAAATGTTTATCTGATTCAGCACTGATACACCTTGGGATCTGACAGAAACTTTTTTGTAAGCTTCTTTTAAGAGATCCTTCACGTGTAAAAAGTGATCGTGCCCAGGTGTAATGTGTCGTCTTTTTAAAGAATTAATGGGTTGACAACATGCGATCTTCACAAATTCAGGCTTTCATAGGAAAGGCATTCTTGTATGACAAGACTACTTGGACAAAAGCTGGCTTCATGTCAAAGTAGTCGTCGTACAAGAATGCCTTTAAAAGCCACTTCAAAAGCAAACAAGCTATATTCCTCAACTGTTCTTCATGTAGTGGTGACCTACCGCCGAACACGACGCTAAAAAAAGCGTGATACAGATAGCGCACGCGATCCACGCGTTGAAATTTAATGTGCAGCGACCAACAGCGAAGGGCAAAAAATTGTACAAATTCGGTTTGCGCATTATGCATTGAAGTGCGCTTAATGAATAGACTTTACAGAATTTTACTGTACGCATGAATATTTTGTTACATATGTATTGCCGGTACATCTGGTAATATGCGCTATCAGGTCGCCAGACTCAGAAAAATCACATTTACTGTAGCGCCCAGTGATTTATAACTTTATATGATGGATTCTTTCTCCCTTTTCTCGAGCCCGAACGTGTACATGCGCCACTGAATGTACTACATCGGTGACACCAGCTAACGATTCTTGTAATGTAATGTAATGTATTACGTTATCGCGTTGCCAAGGTATGCACGTGCTAGGCTCAGTCTGGCTAGTCCACGGCATAGAGTGGTGTCCGCATACGTCGAGTCTCGTTCGGCGGGCAGTGCATCCAGCACCGAGGTCGTGCGGGTCTTCCATTTCTTTCGGTCTTGTGCAAGGGTCGTACCACTTCGAGGTCTTGTGCTATCCGGAGTCGAAAGCCGGAGCCACGGGAAACAAGGTTGTGGTCGAGTGTTGAGGGGAGCGTGGTGCGGGTACGTCCGCGCCATTTTGCTGCGGTGGAGAAGAAGTAGGCACGCATCTGGAGGTAGCTGGAATGTCGGGATTGCGGCGAAGTACATGGCCAAACAGGCGCCAGCGAGCTTGTGTCAGTCGTAGTCTCAGCGGCCGCTCATCACAGAGGTCGTAAAGTCTTGCATTCGAAAAGTGTCGGGGGTAGCGATAGCCAAGAGCGTAGCGAAGCTGGCGGCGATGGAAACTCTCGAGGCCGTGGAGCTCTGACTTGGTAAGAGCCCAGGTGGCGCAGTTGTACAGCAGAATCGGTAGAACGTAGGTGTTGTACAGTCGAATGCGGGTCTTGGGTGAGATGAGCGTGGGGCGGAGCCAGACGGACCAGAGGCGGTGGAGCGCGAGGGTGGCCAGGGACTTGCGTCGGGATGAATCTTCAATATCGCCGAGGAGTGTTCCGAGCTTCTTAGTGTGGTGCCAGGTTTCTTCTCGGGATCGGGCGTGTCGAGTGGCGC
Source organism: Plasmopara viticola (assembly GCA_001695595.3). Lineage (NCBI taxonomy): Eukaryota > Oomycota > Peronosporomycetes > Peronosporales > Peronosporaceae > Plasmopara > Plasmopara viticola. The sequence continues at coordinate 101,861 of MBPM02000118.1, read as the reverse complement.
CCGACGGGTTGCAGTGGCGGCGGATTTCGGTGACTTCGGTCTTGGCTTCGTTTTTTTTTTTTTTCAGAGTTAGAAGGAAGTCATCAATGCGGTGCTCACCTCTATCGTAGATCTTGGTTTCTCGGAGGCCAAGGATATCGACGCGGTAGCGCCGGAGATCTTCGGGGAGTGTTTCGTGCTTCTTGCGCTTCGAACCTAGAGAATTCACATTAAAGGAGCCAATCCGGATGCGGTTGGCGCGGTTAAGGGCGTGGAAGGGGGTTTGGCCTGGTGCTGGAGACCGTCGCGTCGAGGGTGAGACTCGTTAGAGACCTGCAGATGCCCGAGAGCACCTGCCCGAAGCGCGCGAGCATTTAGCCCCCGCGCTTGGAAGGAGGGCGTCACCCCAACCTTTTCCAAGCTCTTATTGGCATATGTGGACGAAATTTCACATCACCTTGCATAGAAAGTGCATGCGGGAGATATGAGATCATCCGGTAAAATGGTCTTCTGGATTAAATGTGTGCGATACACTGCAACTTTTAATATTTTATAATACAATGCGCGATGCTATGTGAAATTCTGGATAAGCGACAAATTTAGACAGACCTAACCTATTAATCTTCAGTTATTTTTTGTAAATTCCTGTATGCATATAAAAATACCGGTAGGTTTCATGGGCAAAAGATTTTATCGTGCCGGAAGATCTTGACGTCTGCTTTAAAAAAATCGAGGTAATCTCTTGTAATTTGTAGCCGTGAAGCGCCGCGCGCTCCTCCATTCTATGTAAATCTGCCGGAGTGACACATTTGTGGCGTAGCGCGATGATTAAAAAGAAAGATTGATTAGCTCATAGACTCGGTAGTACAAATAAGATTTAGACCGGACGAATACGTCGTCCAGACACTAAGACGTGGTGGTGCCGCACTCGCATGCGTAACTTTACGCTAAATGTTTATCTGATTCAGCACTGATACACCTTGGGATCTGACAGAAACTTTTTTGTAAGCTTCTTTTAAGAGATCCTTCACGTGTAAAAAGTGATCGTGCCCAGGTGTAATGTGTCGTCTTTTTAAAGAATTAATGGGTTGACAACATGCGATCTTCACAAATTCAGGCTTTCATAGGAAAGGCATTCTTGTATGACAAGACTACTTGGACAAAAGCTGGCTTCATGTCAAAGTAGTCGTCGTACAAGAATGCCTTTAAAAGCCACTTCAAAAGCAAACAAGCTATATTCCTCAACTGTTCTTCATGTAGTGGTGACCTACCGCCGAACACGACGCTAAAAAAAGCGTGATACAGATAGCGCACGCGATCCACGCGTTGAAATTTAATGTGCAGCGACCAACAGCGAAGGGCAAAAAATTGTACAAATTCGGTTTGCGCATTATGCATTGAAGTGCGCTTAATGAATAGACTTTACAGAATTTTACTGTACGCATGAATATTTTGTTACATATGTATTGCCGGTACATCTGGTAATATGCGCTATCAGGTCGCCAGACTCAGAAAAATCACATTTACTGTAGCGCCCAGTGATTTATAACTTTATATGATGGATTCTTTCTCCCTTTTCTCGAGCCCGAACGTGTACATGCGCCACTGAATGTACTACATCGGTGACACCAGCTAACGATTCTTGTAATGTAATGTAATGTATTACGTTATCGCGTTGCCAAGGTATGCACGTGCTAGGCTCAGTCTGGCTAGTCCACGGCATAGAGTGGTGTCCGCATACGTCGAGTCTCGTTCGGCGGGCAGTGCATCCAGCACCGAGGTCGTGCGGGTCTTCCATTTCTTTCGGTCTTGTGCAAGGGTCGTACCACTTCGAGGTCTTGTGCTATCCGGAGTCGAAAGCCGGAGCCACGGGAAACAAGGTTGTGGTCGAGTGTTGAGGGGAGCGTGGTGCGGGTACGTCCGCGCCATTTTGCTGCGGTGGAGAAGAAGTAGGCACGCATCTGGAGGTAGCTGGAATGTCGGGATTGCGGCGAAGTACATGGCCAAACAGGCGCCAGCGAGCTTGTGTCAGTCGTAGTCTCAGCGGCCGCTCATCACAGAGGTCGTAAAGTCTTGCATTCGAAAAGTGTCGGGGGTAGCGATAGCCAAGAGCGTAGCGAAGCTGGCGGCGATGGAAACTCTCGAGGCCGTGGAGCTCTGACTTGGTAAGAGCCCAGGTGGCGCAGTTGTACAGCAGAATCGGTAGAACGTAGGTGTTGTACAGTCGAATGCGGGTCTTGGGTGAGATGAGCGTGGGGCGGAGCCAGACGGACCAGAGGCGGTGGAGCGCGAGGGTGGCCAGGGACTTGCGTCGGGATGAATCTTCAATATCGCCGAGGAGTGTTCCGAGCTTCTTAGTGTGGTGCCAGGTTTCTTCTCGGGATCGGGCGTGTCGAGTGGCGCCCGACGGGTTGCAGTGGCGGCGGATTTCGGTGACTTCGGTCTTGGCTTCGTTTTTTTTTTTTTTCAGAGTTAGAAGGAAGTCATCAATGCGGTGCTCACCTCTATCGTAGATCTTGGTTTCTCGGAGGCCAAGGATATCGACGCGGTAGCGCCGGAGATCTTCGGGGAGTGTTTCGTGCTTCTTGCGCTTCGAACCTAGAGAATTCACATTAAAGGAGCCAATCCGGATGCGGTTGGCGCGGTTAAGGGCGTGGAAGGGGGTTTGGCCTGGTGCTGGAGACCGTCGCGTCGAGGGTGAGACTCGTTAGAGACCTGCAGATGCCCGAGAGCACCTGCCCGAAGCGCGCGAGCATTTAGCCCCCGCGCTTGGAAGGAGGGCGTCACCCCAACCTTTTCCAAGCTCTTATTGGCATATGTGCGACGAAATTTCACATCACCTTGCATAGAAAGTGCATGCGGGAGATATGAGATCATCCGGTAAAATGGTCTTCTGGATTAAATGTGTGCGATACACTGCAACTTTTAATATTTTATAATACAATGCGCGATGCTATGTGAAATTCTGGATAAGCGACAAATTTAGACAGACCTAACCTATTAATCTTCAGTTATTTTTTGTAAATTCCTGTATGCATATAAAAATACCGGTAGGTTTCATGGGCAAAAGATTTTATCGTGCCGGAAGATCTTGACGTCTGCTTTAAAAAAATCGAGGTAATCTCTTGTATTTTGTAGCCGTGAAGCGCCGCGCGCTCCTCCATTCTATGTAAATCTGCCGGAGTGACACATTTGTGGCGTAGCGCGATGATTAAAAAGAAAGATTGATTAGCTCATAGACTCGGTAGTACAAATAAGATTTAGACCGGACGAATACGTCGTCCAGACACTAAGACGTGGTGGTGCCGCACTCGCATGCGTAACTTTACGCTAAATGTTTATCTGATTCAGCACTGATACACCTTGGGATCTGACAGAAACTTTTTTGTAAGCTTCTTTTAAGAGATCCTTCACGTGTAAAAAGTGATCGTGCCCAGGTGTAATGTGTCGTCTTTTTAAAGAATTAATGGGTTGACAACATGCGATCTTCACAAATTCAGGCTTTCATAGGAAAGGCATTCTTGTATGACAAGACTACTTGGACAAAAGCTGGCTTCATGTCAAAGTAGTCGTCGTACAAGAATGCCTTTAAAAGCCACTTCAAAAGCAAACAAGCTATATTCCTCAACTGTTCTTCATGTAGTGGTGACCTACCGCCGAACACGACGCTAAAAAAAGCGTGATACAGATAGCGCACGCGATCCACGCGTTGAAATTTAATGTGCAGCGACCAACAGCGAAGGGCAAAAAATTGTACAAATTCGGTTTGCGCATTATGCATTGAAGTGCGCTTAATGAATAGACTTTACAGAATTTTACTGTACGCATGAATATTTTGTTACATATGTATTGCCGGTACATCTGGTAATATGCGCTATCAGGTCGCCAGACTCAGAAAAATCACATTTACTGTAGCGCCCAGTGATTTATAACTTTATATGATGGATTCTTTCTCCCTTTTCTCGAGCCCGAACGTGTACATGCGCCACTGAATGTACTACATCGGTGACACCAGCTAACGATTCTTGTACTTCAGAATTAATAGTGCATCTGAACGCCTTCGGTGAGGAAGCCGCGTCACCACCACACACGATTCGCATTTGAAATGAAAGAGATTGGCTCACTTCCCCGCACGCCGACTTTAACCGCCTCAGCACTCAGCTCGGATGTCACCGCGGATATGGAGCTCATGGGCGCCACCAATCGTGACATGTTCTCTTGGCTACTGTATAACTCAGAGAATATGACTGCGTCCTCAGGCGTGAGCAGTCAGCTCACCGTCGACCAAACCCACGTGTTGGGCACGTCCTTGGCGTTAGATGATCCGTTTCGTATGCTTGGTCCAGGCGACGACCCCGGTCTATCACTTGCGCTACAATCGACTACGAACCTAGCACCGCTGCTTCAGTCAGAGACACTCACGATGGCGTTGCCAGTCATGACGCCCGCTGCTACCACTGCTCCAGCTTCCATATCTGCCCCCATCAAAGCCGTAGAAAGTCAGCGCGAGAAGAAACTTACTACCGCCGAGGTGGCGAAGGATCCACACGGTAAGCCTTTTACAAATACAGAGGGTTTGTTGCGTCATCTTGAGAGCGCCAATAACGCGCTAGTGCAGAAACGCCAAACTATTGACAGTACCAATGTCGTAGCCCTCGCCTCTGCGGTATCGGCTGTTAAAATTCCCAAGACGGAAAAGACCTTGGCTTCTAGTAGTAGCAGCAGCGACACGAATAATACTAGTGGTACAAGTCTACAGCGCAAGCTTAAACTCGAGCGAAACCGTGAGTCTGCACGCGAGTGCAGACGCCGTAAAAGAGAGCATATTTTGGGTGTGGAGGAGCGTTGCCGCCAACTTGAGCTTGAAAATATGGAGCTACGCGGGCAGCTGAAGGCTGGCAAAGAGGCCATTCGACAGGAGGAAAAGGAGAAAAATCGCGTGTGTCAGGAGCTGGAAACTATGATTAAGTCTGGCGCTTCGGAGAAGGAACTTGCCGATAAGATCGACAACTTTAAAGAGCAGTATTCGGACTATGGTCACGGCCGCCGCTCGGCATTGAGCTATCATCTTCATCAAATTGAGCGACTGCTGTTGCCTACGCAGGTGACCAAAATGTGCATCTGGGCCTTGCGCCAAGACGACAGTTTTTGGCAGGACGAGGAAGACGAGACCAGTCTGCCGGTTATATTGGCAAAAGAGCTTGGACTGACCGAGGACCAAAAAAAGAAAATTCAACAGCAGCGAGGATCCATCTCGCTTATCTGTGAGAATCTAAAAAGTGCTTTGGGACTGCTTGCGGAGCTCAAGGCGGAAGTGACAAAAAAGAATTATACCCTAGACATGGAGATGGAAAAGTTGCAAAATATTTTAACTCCCACACAACGCGCCAAGGTAAGTTTTGCTACACGACTTGGCTGACTGTACTTAGTCCTCATACTATTTGTTTTATTATTTACGCAGTTTATCGTCTGGGTAACCAACAACCAGGCGTGCATGCATTTGCTGAATAAGTTGTGGCGGACTGTGCTATAAAATCGTCGAGAGAATCCGGGACTGCCTATGTTGCGTAAATTACAGTAGAATGTTGAAAAGTGCATTTAGGGTTGAGTGTTTTTTTATTACTAAAACTCTGCAAACTCCTTAGATGACGTCCCGGCTTTATCATGCCAAAACTACAAGGGCTATCTTTTTTTCGCAGGGCTGGCATAGTTCGTTTCGCGTTTCCAGGTAGTATGTAATTTGGAGTGTTACGCTATCCCTATGGAGGCTTTGTGGGCGCCAATTCTTGCGGACACTACAATACTTCACTTGTACTGCTCGAGAAGTGTGCGACGCATATTCTTCATGTGGTTGTTCCATTCTTGGCCATTTGGGTTCGATAGTCGATATTGGAGCTCTTCCTCTGAGATACCTTCGGCCATATTTACAAGCGAGCCAAGCACCGTACGAATGTAGTTGGCGCAGTCCTTATCAGGACGCGCGCATTTGTAGTTCCAAAGGCCCTTATCAGCATTGAAAGCAAATTCCAGCACTGCCTGACGGTTGGGCGTCCTTGAGACCAGCTTAAGCACTATAGGCACATCCTTCGGATCTAACCGAACAATCGAATCAAGCTCAATGTGTGTGTTGCGAGGACCACCGCATGACAGCTGGACGCCATCAGCTGTCTGGTTTACCGTGGCCAAGAAGTCCACCGTGATGAGATCCGACCACTTCCACTTCAGATACTCTTGATTTGTGTTGGTCACATATTTTGTATTGGGGCAAAACACCATGCCGTCCGTATAGTGAACTCGCTTATCATCGCTAAAGATGCGGCCAATGCTGTGATCACGCTTTTGAACACGCTGAATTTGGCGAAAAACTTCCATAATGTGACGGTGTGGCACCCACTTCTTGCGAAGAATAAACAATATTGCATGTCGATTAATGTCTAAGTTTCGAATGCCTGATGCGTACGGCCCCCTACAAATTGCAAAGACCGTGAGCATTAAAAACTGTCTTAAATCTCCGAAGAACCTACTAATAATACTTACTCTTCCGACAGAAAATCATTCAGTATTCGAAGGCGCTCAACAAATGGTTTCTCAACATGGGAGTCCTCAGCGGACGGGCCAGTCGCAATGATGTCGAACACAATGAAAACATATCGCTTGTCCTTCTGATGAAACTATAAAAAGACAGCACCGTTGACCGATACCTCATTAAACATTTTGGCTGGCGATTTGAAATTGACAACGCACCACAAATTCGCCGTCAAGCACCGTGCCTTCTGGCAACACTAACTTTAACAAGTCCAGCCCAGATGCAGCAAAAGGCGAATTGGAGCGATCTATTAGCACAGTCGTGCCACCAGCCACAACTAAAAAAAAGCGAACTCCATCTGTTTTTTCGGAGACAAAATACTCACGACTTTGCACGAATGGAATATGCCAGCGCGCAAACCCCACAGGCATCGTCCCACTGAATTTGCCACGGATGCCCAGTCGGCCTTGATAAGCATTTTGTATCTCGGTCGCGCCTGGAAAATCCCAATGGCGCTTAAATGCTTGACCCGCGTTTGGCATAAAGTACTTGACTATTTTCCAGAGCATAGACGATGTCTCAACAGCACTCTTCCAGCTCTGACCATTTTCGTCCGGTTGACTAAGCCATCCATTAACAGCTGGTTCGCTCAGTTCCACCTCAACCTCAAACGATCTTTTGTTTGTGCTCTCCTCAAGCACCTGGGTGAGGTCAACACGCAAGTCGCGTCCAACCGCCGATACGCGATCTTTGTGACGAACACTCTCAGCTGCAGGCATCTCGCTCATGTCCCCCTCGAGCTCACGCAAGGGAAACTCGCACGAGATCGACACGCGACAGTCGTACTGACAGCGCGGCAAAAAAAGGTCAATGGTACCAAGGCGCTCTTTTACTTGTACCATAGGCTTACCACGCATATTACTCTGCGGGTCGATATCCTGCACAATTCGCTTGGACTGACCCATGTTGTGTACCACCTGCTTCTCTTTGTGGTCCAAATACGCATCTCCACGCAGCATACCCTCCACACCACGCATAAAACCCTTGTAGTCCATCTCGGCTACACCAGGAACAAACTTGGCGCCCACAGCCTTCATTTGAACGTCGGTGAGCATGACAGCGGCGTCAAGACCTTCCTGGGAGGGACGACAGCGGGCCTCCTGCAGACACGACGTTATACAGCCGAATCTAAGCTCCACCTCCACGTTGGCACCAAAGCCCTTGTCATCGATTAGCGCTCGCATGTCCTGTAGAAATTGAGCGATGGCAGCGTCAGGAGCAGCCGACTTATCATCAATGGAGATAGTTTGACCGCGGCCAGCCGTGAGCTTGGCCACCTGTGCCTCTGCTTTCTTAGCCGTAAGTGCAGATTCATTTGTTCGCGATAGCGAGCTAAGCATACTGTTGAGCACACTACCTGACGAGATTTTGGAGTGGTCGCGCTTTGACATGGCAGTTGAAGCGACAATCAAGAAAGCTCGACCGAGATGCTTTTGTGGGGGGCGTAACAGTGTCGCACGGAGCAATATATTAGTTGGCTTCTCTCAAAATAGTACTGAATACTACTAATTAAAATTAATAATTGAGTCTAACTTCATTTGTCTACACTATAGCGCATTGATGTATACGTACTTTCGTTGTAATAGATATTATGTAATAACGAGCCAAAGAATTATATTGTATACGCTTACAGTATCTTTAAACTAATCAATCGCACAAGTCAAACCTTTCAAGGCCGAGAATAATGAAGTGTTGCTCACCAAAAGATCGTGTATCTTCCTGCACACATCCTGCTGTGTGACCCCGTCATGCCTGGTACCGCTGTCTTGTCGATTTATGCCCACGCGTTTTCACAAAGATTTCGATATTGTTAGAATCACATTCCTGCATCTACAAGGCAAGCATGTCGCACTGCTCAGAAGACTTGTTGGCTCCTATGGTCCTGAGGCGGCGGCTGCATCAGCAATTCTTCATAGCTGGAACACGTCGCACCGCTCAATCTCTACGAGCAAAAGCTTACGCTGAAGAGCGGTGGCAGCACAGGCTCACGTAGACCTGGCGGAAGACCTAACGTGGCGTGGAGCTCACGGCTTTTCACCCCAAAGAAAAGCAAACTCACTTTTTTTGGTACATATGGAGCCAAGGCGGCCTAAATTGCGGAGGAGCAAATGTGCCTGGCGTTTACACAGGCTATCAAAAGCAGTATATTGTTGGAGCAGTCAATGACCGTATCAATAGCTCACACATAAGTTATACGAGACCTGCAATACCAGCTGTTGGCTCTAAAATAGTTGCTTTGGTCAGATCATTATTAAAACAAGATCATAGCGTAGACAAGCCGGGGTGGCTTCTGGTCTATTCGAACGTCATAACTGCTGACGATTAGCCGAAAACGTTTCACTTGTCTGTCCCATAGACAAGTTAGTCAATATTAGCCACATTTCTTGTAGTCCTTATCACCCTGATAATTTGTCTTTGCAAATTTATCTGATCTATGCAAGCCGATGATCTAACTTCATTGAGTCTATAGATGAATACATGTCGGGGTGTACCCGGGCAGAACCAGTAAAGGTCAAAGAAATTGTGCCATCATACATGTAAACATTGACGGAAATTTTCTGGCCCTTAGACCATCACTATATATTTACAATGCATCTTCCACGACGTACTCATACCCGCGAGAGTCCGTCGCTCGATTTAGTAGTAGCCATCTACCAAAATCAATGCGCTATGCAGCCTGCACTCGAACATATTGCTAAGCAATACGTCCTTGGTTGGGTCACATGCTGGAAAAACCTTTGTCGTCCTCAGCAAGTACGCGTAGTATGAATAGCACAAGGGGACTTACAGAAAGTGTTTTAAGTTCTCCATCAGTGCGTACTTCATGGCAAGCTATTGCTTATCATTGATGAATTAACTTCACTAAGTAGCTTGAAGCTGCTTAGACTTTATAAGAGATGGCTTGCTCATGATCGTGCTCATCTAATTGCAGTAATTTGCACTCGATGATAGAGTCCAAAGCATGAAAAAGGATGAAGAAGAAAAAAAAGCTTGAAATCAACCTGTTCGACTTTTTCATCTAACAAAGCCAGAATTGGACCTCGCAGAAAGCTTTCTCGATGATAAAAAGTGTCATGGTGGTGGCTACCTCAGCAGCCCTTAATGCATCTTATAAACAGTTTGAATAAAGGCTTTGCAAGACCCACAACATCAGCACTAAATTTTACTTGGTACTTTGTTTGGTCAAATTGCTTCATCAAATACTATTATAGCGTGAAAAAGTTGAAGTGACTCTTATTTTTTTGCTAGTCGGATCAACTTTAGTGGAGCCGAAGCTCCAAAGACACATTAACTGATTTTATAATTTTCGTGATTTTCATGATCTCGCAATCTGACAAAAGGTTACCTTAAAGTTCTGAACAGCCGACAAATCTGCTTTACAGTATCTGTGGACGAAAGCATCATCCAAGTATGCCTAAGCAAAGCCTGTAACAAAATATTGTCTGCCCAAATTACTGACGCCCTCAATGGATTCCTACCTATGTCTCGGCGTGCTCATCGCGATATTTTTTTGTTTCAATTTTATCATCTGCTATTATCAGCGTACTATGCAGCTTGTACATGATTCAAGGATTTACGTCCTTTGTTTACTTAAGTATCGCAAGAACCTTTGCCATCCTAAGGATGCGTGGTATGATTCGAACACAAAGGGCTAAGAGCCCACATTGTGCACGCGGAGCGATGATTCTTATGGATTTGATTTGCTTTCGTGACACCGTCTGCATACAAGTGTTCGGAAAAAATGTATTGTCATGAGTCATTAGTATTGATTTTGGACAAATCGGATGAGAGTTGGTTTATTAACGGTGTACTTTGATCCAAGAAGATCTTGCTTTATTTTGCAGAAAGTGTTTCTGCTTTTCGTGACGGTTTGTAAGTTTAAACTTCTTAGCTTTACCATATAGTCTAGGTGTTTAGATTAACCGGCTTTTACTTGGCAAACTGACTTAGCAAACTGGTTTAAAGTCTCAATGTGGGCACATTGTGCTTCTTGCTGCTCTTTCTTTCGCTCGATTTTTTTATTTAAGTTATACGCGCTCTGTCATGGATTTTGAGTTCGCAGATCAATTATTGTTATGCATGGAATTGGTATATTTTCAAAGCAATATCTGCAGACGTGCTTGATGATGAATGAGGCACCGTAAATGTTCAGCGCATCGTTATCAGCGATAATCAATGGTGGGCTTGTTTTGCTCCAAGTAGATTGTGTATGTGCGCAAAGAGTGAGCGCGTAGTAATGTGACGGCTTGTTAGTTTTGGCGCACTCAGAAATATAAAAGCTCCAATCAAATTCAGACCTTCCCAAATTGTATAGGCGGGAAGGGTAGCTGGCGATCACCCGGCAGGCATCTCGGCATGAGAGATTGTGGTTCTCGTTGCTATATTCTGGTGGCTCTGGCCTTCTTTTAAATCGTATGTGATCTTCCAAGAGATTTTATGTAAGCCGTTACCGTTAGCTTTGCTTATTTTTGTGACAGTATCTGCATACGCGCATGGTTTGCGGTTCAACTTTGCATACGAACTTTGTAATAGAAGAGATTTTTTTAGCACATTTATCGTGATAGAAGTAAGTTGATCGACGGTTTGCCTGCTTTGTTTCGGGTATATCATGCGTGTATGCGAATATCGGATTTAGAATTCCGTAAGCTTATACTTTTGCGCCTTTTAGATGGTCGAGGTGGTAAAAGTGATTGGCTTTTACCCAGCACACCCTGGTTCGAGTCCTGGCGTGGGAGCTTTGTTCTTGTTACTGCACATTTCTGGTGCCTCGATGCATTTCCTTTTTAATTTTCGCGCTTGTTCAAGAAATATTATGTACCCAGATCGATGTATATTACTCTTGGCTTTGGTGTACTTGCGTGACCATATCTGCATATGCGCTTGAGTTTTATGCATTCGAGCTTGACGTTTAATAGGTTTGTTGTTGATGGTTGTGCGCATATCTCTCAAGCGGGTGTGATGAGAGTAGGATGAGCCCATTTTGCTCCGAGCAGATCGTGCGTGTGTGCTGAAGGTGAGAGAATCTTTACGCGACAGTTCGTTTGTACTTTGCAGCCTTTTCATAGAGTCGAGAAATTACCAGCTCTCACTCTGCAGAAACACATTTAAGTCACGATGGCAAGCATAGTTCTTCTTGCGGCTCTTCTTTTACTTTCTTTTTGAGATATACGGGCCATTTAAGAGAGCTTAGGTACGTGTAACGGCGATTGTAAAATTTCCTTCGCAAAACACAAGCGCTTGTCAATGTGACAGTTTGTTTGTTTGTAAATTAGCCCATGCGGATAGGATAATTGGCTTTTATCCAGCCGAATTCTCGTATGCAGTTGCTGTATCGTAAAAATCGACATGCGACTTTTGATGATAAAAGGGGTCTCGCAGTGCATCCATCTGGTATAAAGTTGGTGAATAATTGGTGTTTCTGGTACGAGTGGACTGTGTGTGATTGCGACATTGATTATGTGACAATTTGCAAATGTGTACTGTTCAGCTCTCCCATCTCGTCTAGGCGGTAAGGCTAATTGTCTTTGGCCGCGCAGACGCGAGTTTAAGCTCCGATCTGAGAAGCTTGTGCTTCTAACTGCTATTTTTAGTGCCTTTTCGCTTTTTTTAAAGGCTAAACACGCTTCTTAATGGGTTTTATGTACGCGGGCCAATGAATATTATTTTATTTTTGATTTTTTTCTTTTGTTTTAGTCAGTATCTGCATACGCGCTCGGGATACCGTTTAATATTCCATACGAGCCCGTTTGTAAAAAATGCGTCGTTTCTGTTTGGAAGTGTTTATTTTAATCAATTATGAGAATTGAGGGATGAGAAGTCGTGGACCTGTTTTGCTACGAGTACATCATGGGTGATCTACTCGTAGCAAAACAGGTGTGGAGGTTTGTTAGTCTGTACCTTTTAGCCTTCCCATATAGCCTAGGCTTTTTAATTGGTGATTTCACACCGCAGACCTGAGCTTTAAGGTCTCGTGTGGAAATATTGTGCTTCTTGCTGCTTTTTTTGTGGCTCGAAATATACTCTTCCAGCTATATGCGCCCCTTATAGGCACTTTACGTTCGCAAATAGATTAACGTTATTTATCTTTCGTGTTTATTTTAAATACAGTACCACTACATACACTTGAGATACCACTAAATCTACTGACAAGTGTGATGATAAAAGGCTATTCGCAATGCTAAACGGCGATTTTAAACGAACGTGGCGAAAATAGGTTCAGTGGTGTGCCAATTTTGGTAGATCGCGTGTTTTGCAAAACGCGATCGTATGTGAAGAATTGTTAGTTTGTTCAATAGCCTTTCCATATAGTCTGGAATGTTAGGATAGCCGACAAAAATTCAGCAGGCCCGGGCTCAAATTCTGATTTAAGAACTTTGTGCTTTTTGCTGATCTTTTATGGTGACTCGAGGTTTTCTTCTTTAGCTATATGCGATCTTTTCAAATATTATATGAACGCGAATTGATAATTTTATGTTTGATTCTGGTTCACTTTCGAGACAGCATCTTAATTTGCGCTTGGGACATATGATCAGGAGGGCTTGTATTTGCAAGAAGCGAAATTTGGATTATGTAATGTTTTATTAACTGTACTTTTCAGTCTTCTCACATAGTCTAGGAAGATAGGATAATTCGCTTTACCAAGCAATTTCCGGGGCGGGAACATTTTGCTTATTGTCGCCATCTTTTGGTGACCCGACTTTTTCTTCTAAGCTTATACGCGCTTTTATCAGGAATTTTATGTATGAGGATAAAAAAAATGTTCTATTTGGTCTCGGTTTGTTTTCGAGACACAATCTGTATATCCTTTTGAAATACTGCTAAGATGTTCATGCAAGCCTAATTTGTCTTTACTGTATGGGGGCGATCAATAATCCTGTTTTAACACGTATAGATCGTGTGTGCTTGCGAAAAGAAAACAAAGGTCAATGGGAAGACTTCCTAATCTGATTTTTTCAGTCTTTCTACATTAACTAAGTGGTTAAGAGAGCTGGCTTTACCCGTTAGAGTCCGTTATGAGAATTTCGTGCCTCTTGCCGCCAATGTCTCTTCACCCGACATTAAGTTATAGTCTCCCTTATCGCGGCCTATATGTACGTTAATTGTTGAGATTGGTCTTGGTTTATTTTAGGAACAATACCTGCATATTTGCACGGAAACCCGCCAAAATCTTTATACAAGCCTTTTTTATTGTTGCTAGGTAAATACGTTAGTCGTCAACAAAAAGCTGAAAGTGGGATGATCGATTGGGTTGATGTTATGTAACGAGAAGATCGTGTGTGTATGCGAATAGCAAGCGTAGGTTGATGTGACGGCTTCGAGTCTGTACTTCTCAACCTCTTTAGATTGTCTAGGTAGTTAAGGAAGCTGGCTTCAACCAGCAGATTACTTTTTGAGAATAATGTGCTTCTTGTTGCTTCATCCGACGTTTTCTTCTTGAGTTGAAATCGCTATAATTTCGGATTTTGTTCAGGTAAGTTGATAATTGTTGAACTGACCTTGTTTATTGATATGCATGTTCGCTTGGACAATCGCTACAAGCTTTATACAAGCTTAATTATTGTTGCTGTACAGGAGTGTTAATCGTTTACAAATGTGATGATCAGTTGTGTTCTTGATTGGTACGAGTAGATCGCAAGTGTTTGCACATCACGAACATATTTTTTGCGACGGCTTCTTTTCTATAGTTTTAGCCTCTCTATTTCGTCTAGGTGGTTAAGATAGCTGACCTCTCCCGGCCAATTTCGGTGTGATTTATCGTCCCTCTTGCTGCAATTTTCTCTTCACCCGACTCTTTTTTAAAGTTATAATCGCTCTTATTACGGACTTAATGAACGAGAATCTATAGTTGTTGAAATTGGTCTTGGTTTATTTCAGGAACAATATCTGCATATTTGCATGGTTACGAGCCTCTTTGTCGTTGCTAATTGAGCGCGTTGGTCGTTAACAGAAGTGTTGAAAGTAGGATTATCAATTGTGTTGTTGCTTTGAAACGAGTAGATTGTGTGTGTTTGCGAAAAGCAAGCGTAGATTAATGTGACGGCTTCTTTGTCTGTACTTGTCAGACTGTTCCATACTGTCTAGGTGGCAAAGACATTTGGCTTCACCCGGAAGATTACGGTTCAAGAATATTGCGCTCGTTTCTGCTATTTTCGGTCCACCCGACGTTTTCTTTTTAAGTTATGATCGCCTCAAATACGGACTTTATCTAAGTCCATCGAAAATTGTTGAATTTCGTATTGGTATATTTTCGAGCCAATATTGCATTTTCGCTCGGAAAACAGCAATAATTTTCACACAAGTCGTATTTTTTTTACCGTTTAAGCGGGTTATATGTGATGAAAGAAGGATGATTAATCGTGTTCCAATTTTGGTACGAATTGGTCATGTTTGATAGCAAAAAGCAAATATGGGTTTATGTGACAGCTTCTTTGTCTGTTGTCTTTTAGCTTTTCCATATAGTTCAAAAGGTTAAAATAGCTGGCTCTACCCAGCAAATTTTGGTGTGAAAGTATTGTGCTTCTTGCTAATTATTGCAGTCCATTCGACATTTTCTTTTGAAGAAACATTTGCACCAAAGACGGACTTGATGTTATTGATTAGATAATTGTTGGATTTGGTCTCATTACTGTCTGAGGGCCTTATCGTAAACAAATGTGGTGAAAGTAGGATGATCAATAGTGTTCTTGTTTGGTACGAATAGAAAATGCGTATTTGCAAAAAGCAAACAAAGTTGAAGTAATGGCTTCTATTTTGTACTTTTCAGTCTCTCCATGAAGTCTAAGACTAAAGATAGCTGGCTTCACCCGGCAGGTTCCGATGTAAGATTTTTTTCTTTTTGCTGCTATTTTCTGTCCACCCGACGTTTCCGTTTTATGTTATACTCGCTTTAAATACAAAGTTTTTGTGAGTGAATCGATAATTGTTGATTTCGGTCTTGGTTTTTTTCGGTATGATATCTACATGTTCGCTTGGAGAATCGTTTGAATCTTCATACAAGCTTTATTTATCGTTAATGTTAAGGCGCGTTAATTGTAAACAAATGTGATGAAAGTAGGACAAAATGACATGATTAATTCGTACCAAAATTGTGATCAAATTTGTACGAATTAATCATGTGATTTTGCAAAAACAAATTTGAGCTTATGTGACGGCTTCATTGTCTGTAGTTTTTTTAGCCTTTCAATATAGTATAGGTGGTCAAGTATGCTGGCTTCATCCAGCAGATTCCGGCGTAAAATTTTTGTGCTTCTTGCTGCTATGTTTTGTCCACCCGACGTTCTCTTCTTAAGTAATAACCGGACTTTATGTAAGTAAATCGATGATTGATCGTGGTTATTTTAATTCGCTTGGACAACCGCAAAAATCTACATACCAGCCTTATTATTCGTCACGCTTTGAGCGCGTTAATCGCAAACTAATGTGGTGAAAGAAGGATGACCAATTGTGTTCCTGTTTTGATACAAATTGATCATGTGTGTTTGCATAAAGCAAACAAAGTTGAAGTGATATATTTTCAGTCTGGACTCTTCAGCATTTTCACGTAGTCTAAATGTTCAAATTAGCTGGCTTTACCCCGAAGATGCCGGTGTGAGAATATTGGGCTTCTTGCTGCAATTTTCTGTCCACTCGAAGAGTTCACTAGACTCCAACAGCCGAACAAAATACTTCAAAGGTCAACCGAAAATCGCCACGATGCAGCATTAAAATTTTTTGATGCCTAAGTAATTAGAAATACTGCGAGATCAGTTCTGACGGATCAATAACCGCGGACACAGCGTCCAGAATCGCCACGTGGCTTGTGGTCACCATTGAGTTGCCGAAAAAATTTGTTGCGGTGAAAACACACGCTTCTTATCAGAATTGTAGTCGCGCCAGAAATCAAATGAAAACATCCATTGTAGACTTCTTTCTCTCTCGAGAAGAAGAAGAAGACGGAATTTATCATGAATGTTCAGCTGTCGGAAATTTGTCGGAATAGTAATGTTGACATTTAACTTACAATGAAAAGACGGAATCTGTCAGCAAGTATACAGAGCCTCAAATTTTGATGACGACCGCCCGTTGAGGTTACAATTGGTATCGCACACGGCAGTGCAAAGTCATCAGTGACTAAAATATTTTTATCCAGCATGCTACTTATAGCTTTGCTGAGATTGGTTGTAAACAAGAGCGACATACTATGGATTGTCATTCTCAACGTCGTTGAGCTAAGAACATGTTTGCATCGCACAAACTCGCTGCGGATATCCATCCACATTGAGTCCCCGAGCAATTATTATACTGTCCGGAACATATTGAAAAATCTGAGTACCATACTTTGAGCTACTTTCAATATGTACAACCCTGTCCTGTCCTTACAATTAGGCAAAACGGAAATTTGAACGTACGCGCGCTCTTCGAAAAAAAAATCGGCTTAATTATATTTTGCTACAGCCGACCTACCAAAAATAACGTTTAAGATCGTAAGTAGCATTACGACCTCGAGCCATATATTGGTCAAGATTAGCCTACCGGCGTGATGTATTAAGCAATGAGGCCCCCATTCGTGACGATTTCAACATTGACTGCTTGAAGACTTTTTTAGTGAGCCGTTAGCACTTAATTGAATTTATCTCTTACGTTTCAGATTTAACTGTCGACTGATTCGAATTAGTACCTGCCCCAATAGGGGTTTTGCTACCTTGTATAAGCGGATTTGTCATCACTAAAGCTGCACGGTGTATAGCCCATAATGTCCCATTCAGATTGAGTCCATGCTTCGTATCCACACTTACAAGTAAGCTGCGTTTGACGCTATCATATCGAGAAACTTTGCATCTTTATCAATCAAGCAGTGACACCTATTATTTAAGTAGTGACAACACTACGTTTGTGTGCTTATAAATCCTAAGCTTATGGCTGACTTCCTTTGACAGAGGAGCGTCGAGCGCAATTGACGGACACCACAAATCCAATGTGGACAACCAATTATTTGCCTAAACAATTTAGAGTTCTTTAAGCCTGCAAGCCACGCTGGTCCGTACGGACCTTCAAGATTATAGAATCTGGTGACCTTTCAATTCTCCCTCGAGGCTAACAGAACTTCTAGTGGAAACTTCAATTCTAAACGATATCTTGCTGGTAATACCGTATATTTTCTTCACATTATATACCCTCTATTATTTCATATAATGCCACCTTTTCACAATACGTAGAAAATCTTCAGCAGGTTTTCCCGCGCTTAGTTCGTGTGTCCATTTTCCAGCAAAGAACCCCGAGACTGGATGACGTTACTTAATGGTTCAATGAACCTCAGCTCGTTTAGTGCAGGCAACATCGGCAAATGTCAAACATCGACGAATGCCCATACGCCAGCTCACAGCTCAGATGTCTAGACTCTTCTTTTCTCTGCTCTACATGCAAGCCTCTCGGTTGTATACGAATTACCTCCGACCTGGCCGCGTACGTTAGCAGCCTCTTTTTTTAGACAGTTGTTGTTCTTTCCACTACGAGAATGGTACTACCAACACCAGCCTACGTAGCTCTCATTTTTTTTCTGACAAATATCACCAAAGTTCTCTTTTCTTGGCATTTTGTGAGGAGCCCTGTTAGAACGCGATTCGCGTAGTCGAATGGCGAAAAGATTTGCACTAGCTTTGGCTCACCCTAGATGAAAAAGACGCCTCGACTGAGGTATTGTACGTGAGCGCCCAATCACGTTCTCTTCTACTGAACTCCAAAGTACTCTCTGCCTCTCCATGCGCAATGAGCGAGCATCATGGCCAATTCAGCCTTGCTGATCCACAGCATGAGCTTATCATTTTCCTTGCTTTCGATGGAGCGCGAACAAGTGAGATCTGGGGGGGGGTCCGCTTACACGCCTGTGTCAGCGACGATGGCGACTACGTCATATTATGCTGTAGATGTATTAGCAAAGTGTTCTTATAAGTATAAGAGCCAAAAGACGCACACTCATCGCATCGGGTCCTTGTATAACAAAGCAATGCTCCTGCTTAGGGTTGAGCAGGGCTGTAAGCTTATTCAGCTCGTGTTGCATGCTCAAGGGTAAATTAGCAATTCGATCCGTAATTTACGCAGGATCGGTTTAAGCTACCCAAGTGTTAACTAGCTTCAATCGCTACCGAGGTGATGTGGGACTAATGTAGGTATTTGCTTAGACGAGCGTAAATTCAAACTTTTAACGTTGTCATACACAAATTACTATCTTATTGACTTCCAGGATTAGTATAAGCTTTGATATCAAGACTTAAGTCTAGTTTTGCTGAGAATTCTGTATAAAACAACTGTGGTGTTTATAGTCTACATTTTGTTTTTATAAAACTTATTCCTGCTAATGAAAATTGAGCGGTGCATCTAACTAAGCAGGCATTTTTTATGCTCGTGACATCGTGTGACTTATGTATTACAATTTGGTAACACTACTAATGACCAACGTTCAACGGCGCTTCAAAGCCCTCAGCTGAGATATAACCTGAGTTGTGGGTAGACCCGGCTCAGATGATGTTACCTTGTTTACCGCAGCCAAGGCAGTCGAAGTTGCGTTGCTTGAACGCATCGAGTCTGCACCCGAGGTATCTGACCCGCGCACAACATCCTATAAAAACGAAATTGCCTTTTCGTCAGGATTCCAGAGAAGATACTTATATGTGGCTATACGCCGCTTGAAAGGGCACCGTCTTGACTCTTCTATTGTTGCTGCCTGCACCTTACAACGTTGAGCACGAGGTGGACCTTCCCTTTGGTCGTTCGAGCACACAGTCACCTTGACTTAGTTGATGAGTGGCACCTCAGTAATTAAGGCCTTTATTTACTTTTATTCATGTGCATAATTGCTAAGCTCATGCCGACCTTAATGCAGGTAGTGAGAATATGCGCTCTTAAAATTAAGAATCGCGGGAGGAAATGTTGCTCATTATTGTTGAGGGAGCAAGCACCACGCGCATTAAAATATTCACGTAAAGGCTGCTTTAGTGACTACCTTTACATCCATTTACAAGAAGAGCAGGCTCTAGTCCTTCTTCATTTTTTTGGTAGAGAAAGACTCAAAGTTTTATCGGATTGTACCCACATTGAGCGCTACCACCAAAATTGTTTCGAGATGTGCCGCCTAAGCCATACGTTATATACTTTGCTCGTACAGATTTATCTCGAAGATGAGCTTAGATTGCATAGAAGCAGCAAAGGCTGCGACTTCTGAGTCTATAGAAGCTAGCAAGGCTTTCGAGCAGTGTGAACCGCGCGATTGAGTAAGGGAGTAGGGTGCGGTTATCCATCCTAGATTGTTTGCGCGAGCGTAGCATTGACTGAAATGCTACCAGGTGTAGCAAGGTCACCCTGAACTGTATACCGAGGAGGTGTGCAAGAAGTATTACTATCTACCGGTTAGCAGTTATTCACTTCCCCTCAAACTTAAGGTATCGATGGATGTACGTCAGAGGCATCTATATTGCATTTCTCAACGCGATAGTTCACTTTCGAGCTTTAACGTGCACTAAATTTATTTTATAATCTGGACAGGAACTATATCCATTTTATACTCCTTGATATATATATATATATTCTATTTAGTATACCAATCGGCGTCAATAATCATCAGGTGGAAGTCAAAAGCAAGAAGCCACCATACTTCTTCGAGCTTTTACGCAAAAATACAGATCTTCGCACGAAGCTTTGTTTGGTATGACGACTTTTGTACCCTTGTGAGGCCGGTGTACATGTGCACGTTTTATTTTATCAGCGACGTCATAAGCGCGCTGGTCACTCACCAAAGGATACCCGGTGCTCCGCGTGCGTCTTTAGACGTCAGAGTTACGGCGATAAGCAAGGATAACATCTTGAAATTAGCCCCTATTACCGACTTGTGCCGAAACAGCGCACTTGGTGCCTGTACAGCAATCATCCGGCTTCCATTCGCCAATCCATGTGTGCAACACTTACCCCAGTGCATACATACCGGGCATCAAGTTTGTTTTCTTCCTTCTTAGCCTTCACGGCTTCGTCTACGTCACACTTTGGTTTACTTAATCTAACTGCCTTGCCAACTATCTTCACAAGCACTGTACTGGCGTGTAGCCTTGCTAATTCCTTACAAAATTATACAGTCAAAAGAAGAGCGCAACACCCGAATTGTATCAATTTATCTAATTTTGTGCTTTAGTGAGCGGCAGTTTTGAGCTGCCGAACGGGGCAAACCCGCTTAGCGTCTTTTGGATTCGACATCAAGTCGCGATTTATCTCGTTCCAGTCAAGAAAGATTTTAGCTCCCAAACTGCATATTCCGTACAGACCAAAAAACTGTTGGTCAGGAAGTACGCACTGGTGAAGCACAAAATGCGCTTTTTGTCTCTGAGTCTGTTGTGATTAATTCATTTTACGCTTAATTGAAGAAGGCGGATTTGGTTTACAAGACAGGACCAAATTAAGGACAATAGTGCAATGGATCGAATAGATGTTAATTTTGCAAATAAGACCAAACGGAGGGAACTCGA
Organism: Plasmopara viticola; assembly: GCA_001695595.3. Taxonomy (NCBI): domain Eukaryota; phylum Oomycota; class Peronosporomycetes; order Peronosporales; family Peronosporaceae; genus Plasmopara; species Plasmopara viticola. The sequence continues at coordinate 80,807 of MBPM02000118.1, read as the reverse complement.
TGGCGGTGCTGCCCAAGGTATGCTACGGTTCTATGAAAGCTTTTAGTGATTCGAAAATGGTATTAAAAGCTTCAGCAACATTATGTTGTTTGATTAAAAATTATCTTGGCCATTACGATTTTTGCCTGGACGTATAAAGCAGAAATGTCGGCTTTTAGATGTCAATTCCCGTTACCATTTAAAAATATTTTGAGCTCACAAAGGCCACATACGCCATGCCAACATGACAAACAAGTCTTTGTTGCAGAGGAGCAAGAGCTCTCGACTATTTGTAAGACGGGGATCAATCAGCTCTAAACAAAGTGAAAGTCGTTTCGTCCTGGCCTACGCCACAAACTCAATTAAAAAAAGATTCGGTTAGCATACTTTCTACATACGCACAGTGCCGGCAATGAAAATCTCGCAAAGCCCCCTGTCTGAACTTTGAAAGGACACTATACTGAACAAAAATCCAGTGTTCAATTTCTTTTGAATGAACAACCGGCATCCATTTAAGCTTGCGCGACGAGACAAAGCCGTTTCACATTGCATTCAATCAAATCGCGCAGGCCATCGGGTGCACAGCACTACAACTTGATGTGGATAAATTTGACAACGCATTCTTGCTCAAATTATGGCATCTTAAAGTCATAAAACGAACCCTTGCCATAAAGTACGCAATGGTATGTTGCTGAGTGCTTCTTTTTGCTATATGCTCTTTGTGAATTTTCATACCGTGTCATTCAGTATGTGGAGTTTGGTTCGACGTCCTTATAGCAAAAAAAAGCACAAGAAGCATCTCGGCATTGGACCATTTTGTCAGCAGCAGCGGGCACAGTATGTCCACGCATCAAGTTTGTGTTTCAGTCGGTATAACCGATGACAAAAAGCAAAGATGTTTATAAGACAGTTTTCAATTGCAGGTCCTCCTGGTGATATTAAGACCTGCTACATCTTGGCAAACGCTTTTTTTATTAATTTGAACCCGCAAATATTAAACCATTCATTCAAAGATGGTCAGACGGAAAGGATACATCCGCGGAGGGGCCACATTCGGAAGCCAAAATACAATCTACGGTTGCATTATCACTCAGCAATTTGCCTCGGAATATCTCTAAGCTTGAATTTCCTACAAGAAAAGGCTAAGGCACTGTAGCAATAAATCTAAATTATTAGTGCTTCGGCGAAAAATCAGAAAAGGGGGCTAAGAAAAGCTTTTTCTTTTGGGTGTTTTAGTAGATTGTCGTTTCTATTCTTTGTCAAGACACAGACGTAATCAAAACTGTTAAATATATAAATATATCATAAAGGGGCTGATGTGTAAGCCGCACTTTCGAATCTTTGACTGATCTCACGGATCTTCAGATACTTAGCCACCCATCTATACATGTAAGGCCAAAATATTAGGTGACTTTGGGATTTTTTGTACATTAGCTCTTTATTGTTCGGAGCAGCGACTTGAGCTAATTCTACCAGATACAATATATACTGGAGAAGGCAGTGCAAATTATACCACAATATTTCCACACTGAGACTCGAACCCGGGTCTGCGGGGTCAAAGCCAGCTATCTTAACCGCCTAGACTATATGGGGAGGCTTGAGTGGACAACCTATCAAACTGTCACATCGACACACGTACAACTTATACACTCACGCACGATCGACAAGAACAGGAAGCTATACCGTTAGTAATCTTACTTTCACCACATTCCTCTAGAGTAAAAGCGCTTAAGTGATAGCGACATTCCTTTTCTTTATCGAGCGCGTATGCAGATATTTTCAGGAATATAAATCAAAGCGAAGACTAACATTGTTTGATACGCGAGCATAGAGTCTCTTAAGAAAGCGCCTTTTTTTCTAATAAAAAGTGAAGATTGAGTGACCAAAAACGAGCAAACTATACTACAATGTTCCAACACAGGGACTCGAACCCGGGTCTGCTGGGTGAAAGCCAGCTATCCTAACCGCCTAGACTATATGAAAAGGCTTAAGTAGACAATCTACCGAACAGTCACATCAACACACGTACATCTTATACACGCACGCACGAACGAGAAGAAGAGAAAATGACACCGTTAGTAATCTTACTCTCACCACATTCGTCTAGAATAAAAGAGCTGTAGGGATAATAACATTCCTTTTAGTTATCGAGCGCGTATGCAGATATTGTCAGGAATATAAATCAAAGCGAAGACTAACATCGTTTGAAGCGCGAGCATAAAGTCCCATAAGAGAGCGCCTTCGAACTAACAGTGAAGATTGAGTGACCAAAAACGAGCAAATTAGAGCACAATGTTCCCACACCGGGACTCGAACCCGGGTCTGCTGGGTGAAAGCCAGCTATCCTAACCGCCTAGACTATATGGGAAGGCTTAAGTAGTATACAATATACCAAACAGTCACATCTACACACGTACATCTTATACACACACGCACGAACGACGAGAGCAGAAAACTACATCATACATAATCTTACTCTCTTTACATTCTTCCAGAGTAAAAGCGCTTGAGCAATAGCGACATTCCTTTTTTTCATCAAGCGCGTATGCAGATATTGTCACGAATATAAATCAAAGCGAAGACTAACATCTTTTGGAGCGCGAGCATAAAGTCCTTAAAGAGAGCGCCTTCTAACCAAAAGTGAAGATTGAGTGAGCAAATTAGAGCACAATGTTCCAACACGGGGACTTGAACCGGGTCTGCTGGGTGAAAACCAACTATCCTAACCGCCTAGACTATATGAGAAGGCTTAAGTGGACAATCTATCAAAGTGTCACATCAACACACGTACATCAAATGCACTTACGCACGATGGACGAGAACAGAAAACTGCACCATTAGTCATCTATCTCTCACCACATTCGTCTAAATTTAAAGTGCTTTAGGAATAACGACATCCCTTTTTTATATCGAGCGCGTATGCAGATATTGTCGCGAATATAACTCAAAGCAAAGACCAAGATTGTTTGAAGCGCGACCATAAAGTCCCATAAGAGAGCGCCTTCGAAGTAAAAGTGAAGATTGAGTGACCAAAAAAGAGCAAATTATACCACGATGTTCCCACACCGCCACACCGGGACTCGAATCGTGGTCTGCTGGGTGAATGCCAGCTATCCTAACCGCCTAGACTATCTAGGAAGGCTTAAGTGGACAATCTATAAACTGTCACACCAACACACGTACATCTTTTACACGTACGAACGTTCGACGAGAACAGAAAACTACACCATTAGTCATCTTACTCTCACCACATTCTTCTAGAATAAAAGCACTCAAGGAAAAGCGACATTCCTTCTTTTTAGAGCGCGTATTGTCACTAATATAACTCAAAGCAAAGACTAACATTTTTCGGAACGCGAGTTTAAAGTTCCTAAAGAGAGCACCTTCACTCAAAAGGAAATATTGAGTGACCAGTGGAATGTTCTCACACCGAGATTCGAACCCGGGTCTACTGGGTGAAAGCCAGCTATCCTAACCGCCTAGGCTATATGGAAAGGTTCAATTGGACAACCTACCACACTGCGACATCAACACACAAACCTTTTATACACACACGCACGATCGATGGAAACAGAAAAAGACATAATTAAATAACAAACTTTCACAACATTCGTCTAGAATAAAAGCGCTCAAGGAATAGCGACATCCCTTTTTCATCGAGTGCGTTTGCAGATATTGTTACGAACATAAATCAAAGCAAAGACCAACGTTGTTCGGAACGCGAGCAGAATGTCCCTTCAGAGTGAACTTTTACTTAATAGGAAACGTTAAGTGACCAAAAAGAGCAAATTATAGCACACTGTTCCCACTTAAAAACTCGAATCCGGGTCTGCTTGGTGAACTTAAGTATCGCTAGCTATACCCGTCAGACGAACACGTTGTCGTTGTTGGACTACAGGCGCCCTATTGAATATATACACGATGATCTTCAAACTGTATTCTTCAATTTGAAGTCAGGAACAGTTCACGTTTACATTTTCTGAGAAAAAGCGACCTAAATGCTTTCTTCATGCATCGCAGCCACTTACTCGATTGCAATTTGCGATAGGTAACGCAATATATGCCAGTGGCTACAATTCGGATATGAGCACGTTTGATGGAACGAAACCGGGTGTGCTACGTGCTTACCAGTAAATAATGGTCTAGGTATTCTCGCGGCGCCAGTTTGCGGCTACTTGTCGACTTCTTGATTGTCACCGCATAGCGTCTATGTCGCTTCCAGCAGCATGTTTGAGCGCATATCTTTGTGGTCTAGATGTATCGTCAAGTTTGTAGGGTATGCTGGAAAGGACGCCGAAAGGTTCACGCCAACTCTTGGGCATGCGAATGACGCTTTCCGCTTGAAATTGAATCGCTTGTAGTTGCCTAATGGTAGCTCTTCTGCTCCTACTTGGGGGATAAGCACGCTGTATCTTTACATCGATTGCGTACAGCACGTCCACGTAAATTGTCGAAAATGATATAGCTGACGCGTTACTAAGTCGTTGTTATATATTCAGAGCCACCATTCTCGTAAACATTTCCGTGTAGCTCCTTATATGTAAGTTAAAGTCAGTTCCATGGTTTATTCAAATTTCAAAGTGCTAAAATACGCAATTTGCATTGTATTGTATTAAGTTATCGCGTTGCCAAGTTATGCACGTGCTAGGCTCTATGGCTAGTCCACGGCATAGAGTGCTGTCCGCATACGTCGAGTCTCGTTCGGCGGGCAGTGCAGCCAGCACCGAGGCCGTGAGGGCCTTCCATTATTTTGTGTAGTTCTGACTTGGCAAGAGCCCAGGTGGCGCCCTGGTGCTGGAGACCGTCGCGTCGAGGGTGAGACTCGTTAGAGATCTGCAGATGCCCGAGAGCACCTGCCCGAAGCGCGCGAGCATTTAGCCCCCGCGCTTGGAAGGAGGGCGTCACCCCAACCTTTTCCGAAAAAAAATACGCAATATGCAACAAAAACATCCTTTGCCTCGCCTTGTCACGTCTTTTCAGGCCTGTCGTCCAGATTTTTCCAAATACGTTAAAAACTCACCCTCACTGAAATATATAAGCGAAGCTGTCGCTGTTTTTCCACGATAGCCGAGGTCAAGTCAATTTACTCTTCGCCTGTATCGACAGCACCTTTCCTGCGTTCAGCAATTTCTAACGTCTACTGCCTGTCTGGCTAAATCAAAGCAACGTTTAATGCCACTGCGACGTGCTTAGCGAATGAAGTCTTTTTTAGCTAGCTTTGTCGAAAGATGAGCCAACTTCATAATTTATGCTTTACGGTCATACATATGTACATCAAAATTAATAAAAAAGGAGTCCGTAACACTTTTCTTGAGTAAACCAATGCAGCATCTGCCGATTCGCGCTGTGGCGGCGCTCGAACAGAGTGGCGTCGCGCTGGCCTTCAGACGCACGCGAGCAGATGTGAAGCGATTAAATGCGCTTTTCACCACGGGAATTGAAGTGCCACCCATAAAGGAGGCAGCGGGGCTACCCAACCATATTAAGTTTCGCATGCCCGATTTAAACTTTAAGGTACGCCACCGCCACACAGTAGACCCTCAAACTTATACAAAGTATTATTTATTTTAATGCAGGAAGTGGGCAGCGGTGCTAGTGATACGAAGCTGACCAAGTGGTACGTGCAGGAGGGCGCGGCTGTGAAGGACGGCACGCACATGTGCGAGGTATGACGCTGCTGTAGAAGCTGAAGTAATTGTTAGAGGTTTTCATTGCTTATCGTGATGTATAGATTGACACGCCGGATTTGTCGGTTCAGCTTGAATCCGGAGACGAAGGTTTCATCGCGCGATTGCGTGAGTGCCGAGCCTGTAGCGCTTTTATCTGTATTTGTTTTGTCGTCACTTTTGCTGGTCACAGTGGTAAATGAAGGCACAAGAAACGTTGTTCCGGGCCAGCCGCTGGCCATCATTGTGCCCACAGAGGAGGACATTCGGCCGTTCTTAGACGTGTTATTTGAAGATACGCGCTACGTCGAAGGTATTTTTTAAAAAGATTTGAAATGATAGTCTTGCTTCGTCCTCAATAAGTACAAATAGTGATTTCGTTGCATGGTTGGCAGGTTACGCTAAGTCTAAGAGTTCGATCCAAGCAGCCGAATTCGAAATAATGTCTTCGGTTGCTCCACCCACGGATTGCGCCGTGTCAAGTGATGTTTTACGAATGTTGAACAAATTGCACAAAGAGGGTTATATCAATAATGACAAGGCGCTCAAAGTACTAAAATCGTTAGCTCGTAAGAACAATGAGCAGCTGCTGACAACGTATAAAGCCAGCTTCGAGGATGGTTTGCTGAAAGAAGCGGCATTTGACAAGGCTTTTTTCGTGGAGAATGCACTGGAGATTGCCGAAGAAGCTGCAGCTGACCACGACGCTTAACGACGACCTTGACCGAGACTTTTGGGATCGGACCGAAACAAATGACGTTTATTGGCCTTTGGTGAAATGGTAAATAATTGACGCTCAGGCTTGACTCATCACGACAACATCAGCGCGTTTCGTGGCTATCTTTGGCCCTAACGTTTTGGTAAAGACACAATAAATTTTTTTTTTTTTCAACTAATTATTAGCCAGGTTTACCGCCACACTTATATGAGAAAGTCGCGATATTTTTGTCCATTGGGAACTGCTCAAACCTTGATGCCTTTGTAATCAATCTAATTATTTGTAGGAGCGTATAATGTCAACGTCAAGGTTAAGATTGGGGGGACTTTAGTGGGCGATACTTAGCTTGAAGGTGCCATGTAATTGCGTAGCGGAGACCTAGGTCCATACCGCCATTAATATTTGACGCTTGTACAGCTTTTAGGTACGAGAAAAAGTTAGTTCTTAGTTAAACGCAAAACAAATAATTAGAGCGCAGTCCGAAAGCGGGTATTTCCACCACCACAAACTCAAGTCCGTTCAATTGAGCCGACCCTTAAAAGATAAATTAATCCAACACATCAGTATCAAGGTGATGAGAGAAGAGGATAGTACACTGATGACCGCAGTTAGTGCGGATTGAGAATTTGTGTAGATTAAAAATTAGTGTGGTCTACACTAATATATTTACCGTGACTTTTGCGACTTGGGAGGTTGAGAAATAGCGGACTCCGCACGGACTTTACAGAGTCCTAAACGACTACAGTACAGTAAACAAACTGGTCTAGACTGGTATTATGGTGGTTATGACCAGTGTCGAGACGCTCAGCTCTCCATCGCCGATAATCGCTGCTTTCGCAAGACTGCCGGCGCTAACGTCCCAGCAGTCGATGACGATGACGAGAAACTTGGTGATAACGAAGATGTTGAAGCGGAGGAAGAAAAGGATGGAGATGAGAGTCACGTGCAGGATGATCAGATCGTTAACAAGCGCAAGCTTCAACAGGTCGTATCGATATCGTTGCGGGTCACTGTGATCAATTGCATGATTACCGATGCAGACCAGAACGGTGAACAAGGCTTAGTCTTCGAGCGATCGCCAAGTTTCCCTCAGAGTTCCGCGGAAACTACAAGGTATGTCGAGTTGTCTCCTTGAAACAATGATATTAGCATTGACACTAAATTCAGGCCAATCATACCAAAGCCACAAGGTGGTGGAAGATGCGCAATAAAGTTGGTGAATATCTTCGTTCGAATCCAAAGTCGATATCAGAAGTCGTGCCATCAGTGCCAAAGAGGGTCAACCTCAAGGCTGTTGCTGGCAGAGGACGACGCCGACATGAATGAGTTTTCTACCTAAACGTCGAGTTGTTGTCGGAATTTATCCGGCTTAAGGCCGCTGGAGTCAAATTTCTCTGGCCCTAATCGGTCAGCTTGATCGCACTGAACGATGCGCCAGTGCACGATTCCAACTTCATTGGTACAGTCGACAACATACCTTTCGTCGACATAATAAAGACACGATGGGTTAGCAGTTCATGGTATGTTGTATTATTACACTTGTACCTACATAACGTTCACTAATTCAAATTGTTTTCTGTGATAAAAGGTGCATGACATAGTTCATCGTGCATAGACCGGGAAGTTGTTGGTCGGGCCGCGAAGCAGGACCATATCGCAAAAACGGTTGCGTACCATATGGGCGAGTTAAGCCAAGGTTTCGAATTAGGCGACCTGAACGAGGACCTGCTTTGCAACATGGACGGCACTCATTTCGTGATCAACTGCGACAACGGCCGTACACTTGGTTTTCGTGGTGATACTGAGGTCAACTACGCCGATGTTGTGTCGGGTGGTATCGGGATGACCATGATGGTCTAAATCACAGGTGGCTCTCGTGCACGAATTGGTGCCCCTTGATGATCTTCCAAAATCCAAACCGATCATACCCTGTAAATGGTCTTCTAGACGTTGTCCCTGGTGTTTCCTACCGCTCTGGGCCTAAAGGCTGGAATGATAAAAAGGTTGGTGTTTCATACAGCATGCACCATACTACTTTCTATTAAATTCATCACACATAACTCTAGGTATTTCCTCAATGGTTTGGCGAGCCACGCGCATTCAAGGAAGATAGTGCTGGCCGAAGGACTGTCATGTATGCGGACAACTGTAACGGCCACAACGCCAGTCCAGGATTACGCGATGTTCTCTTGAAGACCAACAGTGAACTGCGCTATTTTCCACCCTGCGCGATCGATCTTGTTCAGCCTGCTGACTCTTTCGTCATCTCAAAAAACAAGGACAAGCGGACCCGATTTTGGGAGGCCGAGAAGATGCGCATGATCAAAAATGGCGACTGGTCAGACACCGTGTGTATAAATGGGTTGTGGTCTGAAGAGCTGAAGAACCCGGAACTCGCCGCCAAAACCGTACACGCGGTGAACGGGATGCGCGACATTTGCGGCTTGACATATGCTCCTAAGGCCATGATACGTTGTGGCATGGCATTTGATGTCGGTAGTCGATGGCACGAATCGCAATTGACGCCGGAACTGCAGCAAATTATTGGCAAACATCGCATTCACTACGATGGCACTCCCGTTCCAGCCCCTGGGCTTCGAATCGTCTAACCAATACATTAAATACATAATGCGCTTTTTCGGACTATGAATCCGCAATTAGTGCTGTCCATACTATTTCTTCAAACCCAATAATTAAGGCGAATTTTGTTTTAGTGTGGTCCACACTAATACCTGTGAGATACCTAAAAATGGGGAGTTGAGAAATAGAGTGGTACGCACTAATTAAGGTCATCGGTGTAGTTATTGTGCAGTGAATTTGCGCAAGCTGACAAAGTATCGAAGATATTAGTTATGACGTCATTTCAGGGCGACGTTTTCTTCTTATGTTATAAACAGGGACTTTGTAAAAGTAAATCGATAATTATTAAGAATTTGGTTTTGGTTCTTTTCAGGACTAGTTCCGCATATTCGCCAAAAGCTCCATACAAGCCTTGTTGAGCGTTGCTGTTAAAGCGCTTCAAGCGTTAAAAAATGCGGTAGAGGTAAATTAATTAATTATGTATCTGTTTTGGCCATGTGTGTTTGCAAAAAGCAAATAAAGTTTTAAGTGACGTCTTCTTAGTCTATATTTTCCAGCCTTTCCACATTGTCCAGGTTGTAAAAACATTCGGCCTCACCCAGTAGATTCCGGTGTGAGACTATTGTGCTCGTTTCTGCTACATTCGGTCCACCCAACGTTTTATTCCAATTAAAATCGCTTCAAACACAGACCTTGTGTAAGTGAATCAAAAATTGTTGAATTTGCTCTTGATTCATTTCCTGACAATATTTGCATATTCGCTTGAAAAGCCGCTAGAGGATCTTTATTCATCGTATACGTTTGCGAGTGTTAATTGTAAAAAAATGAGGTGAAAGAAGGATGATCAATTGTATTCCTATTTTGGTACGAAATGATCATGTGTGTTTGCAAAAAGCAAGTATGGGCTTATGTGACGGCTTCTTTGTATGTCGTTTTTAGCCTTTTTATAGTGTCGAGATGGTTAAAATAGCTGACCCAATTCAGCAGACCCAAATACGGGAAATTTGTTTTATTGTTGGTACTTCTGTTCACCTGATGTTTATTTTTAAAGTTACCCGCCTCTCAGATAAATAAATTATGTACAATATCGATAAATGTTGAATACGGTCTTGATTTCTTTCAAGACGGTATTGCATATTTGCTTTGGAGAGCGCTAAAATCTTAATACAAGCCTCGCAATTTTAGTGCGTTAATCATTAAAAAATTGTGGTGAAATCTGGATGATCAATTCTGTCACTGGTTTTGGAGGAGTAGATCGTATTAAATTGCAAACCCAAAAAAGAGATATTTTGGTTTTTCTTTAGTCTGATCTTTTCAGCCTTTAAAGAGTACCTAGGTGCAAGATGGCTGGCCTCACCAGCAGACCCAAATTTCGAAAAAAAGTGCTTATTGTTGGTATATTCTGTCCACGTAACGTTTTCTTCTCAAGCTATACGCGCTCATTAAAGTAATTCTAATGCACACGAGTCGATAAATGATGATGGTATCGTTAATAATTTTCGGTATAATACTGCGTATTTACTTGGGAGACCGCTAAAATCTTCATACAGGCCTCATTAATCGTCACGATTTGAGGGCGGTAATCGTAGAAACATGTGGTGAATTTAAGATGATCATTTGTATTTTCGATTTAAAACGTGTGCATCGTGTTTGTTTGCAAAAGCAAATACAGGTTAATGTGGCAGCTTTTTAGATTGTACATATCAGACTTTCCAGAGTGTCTAAGCCCAAAGATAGCTGACCTCTCCCAGTAGACCCAAATATCGAAATATTGTTTTTATTGTTGGTATTTTTTTCAACCAGACGATTCCTTTAAAGGTATAGGCAAAACTAAACTGTATGTACACGGGTCGATAAATGTTGAATTTGGTCTTAATTTATTTCGAGACAATCTCTGCAAATTCGCTTCGGAAACCGCCATAATCTTCATTCATTTCGTATTTATCGTAACAATTTGAAGGCGTCGATCATAAACAAATGTGGTGAATCCTATTTTGGTACGAGTAGATCGTGTGTGTTATCAAAAAGCAATTAAATGATTACGTGACGGCTATTTAGTCTGTAGTTTTTAAGCTTTCCATTTTGTCGAGGAGGTAAAGACATTTGACCACACCCAGCAATTTCTAGTGTGGGAATATTGTGCTAATTTCTGCTTCTTCAAAGTGGCCCGACCTTTTCTTTTCTAATCATGCGAATAAGAACTTTATGTACACGGGTCGATAAATTTTGAAGTTGGTCTTGATTATTTTCGGGTCAATCCTGCATATTTTTTACATTAATCGTCACGGTCTAGCTGGCCTCAACCAGCAGACCCAAATGTGGGTATGTAGTACGCGCGCTTTCAGTTATGTGCTCGCGTCCATAAATGTTGATGTTTGTATTGGTTTTTTTCGTGACAGTATCTACATTTTTTGCTTGGGGCCCGCTATAATCTTTATACATGCCTTCACTTGCTAGGGTCAAAGCCATTCGTGGTAAAGACACATCGTGCGTCACCAAGAAATGTGACACAGCCCCCCACATCACTTACAAGACATAAACAGGTCGTTCGACTTTTGTGCAAAATATAATCTAAAAATGGAGCATAAGCCAGGAAAGAAAAATGATTAGGCTGAAAAGTTATTCCATCAATCAAACTATGACCTAGCTCATGTCATACCTTTAATTATGGCTTAATTGGGACTAGTTTTTGGCGCAAGAGATTCTGTGCGTAGCTCTGCTTCAAAAAGCATATGCTTAGATACAGACAATGAACAGTCGGCACGTATTCGTGCGAGACTACACCGGTTCTCAGCAAAAGTCGTGAAATCTATAAGTTTACTGATCGAGGTGACCATCCAGATGTAATAGCTCTACATGACTTGAATATAAAACATCGTATCCTTTAAAGAGGTTTAAATTACAACACTTGGCCGTCCTTTTGGTCGACAAAGATGTTTGGATCGTTAATCACCTTTATCGACTGTATTAATTGTATAAGCAGGAGAGTGTGCGCTGTGTTAAGTGTGCCAATGAATGAAAATATTGAGCCTTTTTCTATCAATGCTGCCGACTATTTGAGAGTTTGACGACGCTATTGTACACTTGGTATGGATTTTGAGGTTGGTATGCCGAAGGACTCGGCAGAAAATTCTTGTATTATGGTCTTACAGAAGTTGACAGTGTAGAAGTAGCATTGCCGTTCTCTAAAACAAAGACATAGCAAATTTTTAAAGGTTGTCTTAATGGTGTACGAGACAAAATGGCACAGCCAAGATAGACAAAAGAGAAGCTTTGATCGAGAGGACGATTAAAAAAAATTACATAGAGAATTTGGCACTATTTGATGGTAAAATTCTATCTTTATGAGCAAATACTACTAACGCTTAAATTTAAGAGCGCTAACGCCATTTGGGCCAAAGAGGCCAAGCATATACGCTTTATATTCTTAATCGGTGTCAAACACCCTTAGCGTTCTAAACCGGCTAGAAGAAGGCACAACACGACTTTCTCTGAATTTATGCGGAAGCGTTTGTACCGGATCAAATCGAATAGTTCCACGTAAGACCGTTCCCTTAGATGATTCAAGGACCCAAAATAAGTGTATTGAGATGCATGAGTGAAGCAAGGTGCTCACGGTGCGTAGCGACTGCGCACTATTGGCTCAAAAGCAGGCGAGATAAGATCTAGGGATCTCATAACTGTCACACATTATTTATATCACACAAAAAAAATCGTCTGACTAGTGGGCTGCGTTTGCGTTCGTCCGAACCAATTTATAGCGAAATGTTATTATTACGCCACACTACGCGGAGGCAACGCCCTGTTTAAATTCTTTATCAAAAAGAGAACGTGCACTACTACCACATAAAGTGCAATTTCTGTGACGCCAACAAAAGAGTCAATTCCAGTGTTATAAAGTGGGGAGATTGTTTTCATCATGAGAGGTCAAGGCTAGGCCTAAGCAAGATTGCTTTAATGTTGTAGTCGTGTTGATCGGCGACTTTTATACAACTATACGCCATTAGGAGGGCATTGAAGCTTAGGAAAATACATTTTTTTGACATGGACACACGGTCAAGCAAACGAGATGCAAGCTACTTCTTTTATAATCCGCAACCAGATTGCCCTCGGTCCTTGCTGTCGCAATAAACACTTTTAATGAAAAGCCAAAGATGAAACACGATTTATCAATAAGCGATCGTTGTCTTCGAGCTAAGTGTGGATGTTGCGATAGTTCTACATGTGTTAGTGTTGTGGTAATACTTGCTAGAATGTTTATCATAGCCATTTCAATTAGTCTACCATACTAATGTAGCTGGATTTCAACCAGCAGATCCGATTTAAATCATTGTATATACTTTGAGCGTCTTCTTGTTTATATATAGCGGCTTGATTTTTCTTCTTAGGTTATGTGCGCATAACAACAGTCACCATTTTTGGCATCGTTTTCATTTGCAACAATTTTCCATACGCTCATGCTGATAAGAGGTGTGCGAATTGAGCGCACATAGCTATGAAATAGATATGATCAATGCTAGCTTCTTTGGCTCACTTAGGTTGTGCGTGCGGGCGATGACTGTACGTGATTAGTTGAAGCTATAAGTTTCACGTCTCAGTCATCCCATATAGTTCAGGCGATTAGGATTGCTGGCTTTAGCCCAGACTTGGCTATACGCGCTTTTTCAAAAAGCTTCAGGCGCGCCTAATGATAATAGTCATTCTTGGCATTAATTTATTTTTCGCGACAATTTTTGCACTCGCGCAGAATGATAAAAATGCCGTCATCATCGAGCACTCCTTGGGCTATAGATATATAGACCAGTGCAAGCTTTTATTGGCCCAAGACAACTGTGCAGGTGTCAATGCTTGTACGTGTGGTTTTAAGATCGCTTGTTGGCTTGTGCCAATTAGCCTTTCCGTGTGGTATTGTCGATTAGGATAGCTATATATCATCCAGCAATCCCTGTGTGGAAGTATTGTAGACGTATCGTTTATGTTGTTCTCTTTAAGCGATTCAACTTGTTTATCTAGCTTACAAGCGCTTTTTCTATTAATCTTATGTTGCAGATTGGAAACCGGTCATTATCGGCTTTTATAATTTTTTGCAACAATCTTTGCATACGGGCTTGATGGTAAAAGGGGTGTCATCAATGCATGAGCGCATCTAGTCTGAGCAAACATTTTGGGGTGCAAAAAACTAAGTGCACTGAGTATGGCATATTTAAACCGAGCGAGGTGACTTTTATGACGTTTGGTAAGATCTAAGGTACAGTATGGGAGCGTTTAGTAATGCATCTATCGCCCTGGCTAATATCTATTTCTTAGTCACACAAGTATTTGGACAAGTACTTTTGTGCCCAGACATACTTGACGATGTGCTCGCTCACAGTTTTTTTTATAAACGCAGATCCGTCGGCATTGCCAGCCAAGCCAATCATAATTGGAAGATTATAGAAACAGATAAATATTTAAAAAATATGGTTATTGAAGGGATCCCACTTACCTTGAAGCAATATAAGAGCTTGAAATGCGTCTTTGCCGCGCAGGAGAAAAGCGTCCTCGGCTATTTGTAAACAGGCATTGGCTTCTACGAGACTGATGAAAATTTTTGCCTCGCTTTGGCCTACGTCACGATCCTAGTATAAATTTCGGAACCATACTGGCCGATCATTTGCACAAACGCCCTGGCTATGCGGGTGTTGCAAAGCCTCAATCTTACTACTGACAATGGACATTGTGACCTGGGGAGACACAGCGACTGAAATATGGTTGATATGAAATCGAGAAGATCTTCAGCGGACACCCATTTTCCGTTTTCGTAAAAATTTAAGGCCGTTCGGCCGCGTTTGCAACTCTCGAGTCCAATTTGCAGCATTGGATACATGAAAGCACGTATGAGCAAGTCATGTCGTTGGTGTCCGTAATTCTTCGAGCTACCAGTAAAACGATCATGTCCTTAACCTATAACGATCGCACCTTTGTATCAAGCGCGCCTCCTGCTTATAATGCCGTTGGTGGTCGATTCATGTTGTGCATCCTTACAACGAGAAAAGCAAATAATTTGTGACACTTGACCCAACATAGGTGGTAACATGTCTGGGTCCACGTATAGCTCACAAATTTACTAATGAGGGAAACCTCATGGTGCATATTGCGTCTTAACGCATACTGCGCGAGTACTCAATATACCACAACAGTTTTAACAAGTTCTAGTAATAATTGATCGTTTAGTCACGCGCTTTTTGTCTATTACGTGATTCGCTGCCATGCACATGCTCACAGTGCCAGAGGTTGATTAAACTAAACGATTGTAAGATTTTGAATGGAATCTGAACAGCATTCGCGGGCACTAATCCCGGCTATGCTGGATGAGCAAGCACTGTTTGTGGTGTGGTGTTGATAGTGCCATTTTTCATCTTGATGAGGACGATTTAAAGCCAGTCATCTTGCTTCCTTTTAGTGTGCATTGGGCTGCCAACCGCAACTATCTAATTTACGACAAAAAACCTACACTATGAGTCAAATGCTGATGAGAGTGCGAGTGCTGCTTCTGAGCTCATGCCATGATTAGAACACATTTGCGAACGGTAATATATACACCCACACATCATAAATAATAGCAAGTCATTTCCGATAAATAACGTACGCACTTAAGTCCAGCTTTGCGCTCTAAATGTGCTTGCCGACGGGCAGCAGACTCTGGGATACCATATATTAGCAAGGATGAAAGCTCTGGATGCGCTCACGCTAGCTAAACAAAACCCAACTTCGAGCTCTTGGTGCGATTTTTAGAGACAATGCCAAAGTCGCGCATTTTATTCTGTGACAGCGATCTCAGGTTCATCTCTGTGAGTGAATTGTCTTTATTGGTCACTCTATCTTCACTTTTAATGCGAAGGCCCTCTCTTACGGGACTTAATGCTTGCGTTTCAAAACAATGTTAGTTTTTGCTTCAATCTATATTCGTGAAAATATCTGCTTACGTGCTCGATAAAAGAAGGGATGTCGTTAATTCGTAAAGTGCTCATATTTTAGACGAATGTGGTTAAAATAGATGACTAATGAAGTAGTTTTTTGTTCTCGTCGATCGAGCGTGTGTGTGTTTGATGTACGTGTGTTGATGTGACACTTTGATCGATTGTTCACTTAAGCCTTTCTGTGTAGTGTAGGTGGATAGGATAGCTGGCTTTCTCCCAGCAGACCCGGGTTTGAATCCCGGTGTGGGAACATTGTGCTTTATTTGTTCCTTTTTGGTCACTCAATTTTTTAATATTAATTAGAAGGCGCTCTCTTAAAAGACTTTATGCTCGCGTTTCAAACAATGTTTGTCTTCGCTTTAATTTATTTTCGTGACAATATCAGCATACGCGCTCGATAAAGAAAAGTATTGTTGCTATTTCTTTAGCGCTTTTATTCTAGACGAGTATGATAGGAGTAAGATTACTAGTGGTTTAGTTTTCTGTTCTCGTCGATCGTGCGCGAGCGTATAAGATGTACGTGTGTTGATGCGACAGTTTGGTACTTAGTCCACTTAAGCCTTTCCATATAGTCTAGGCGGTTAGGATAGCTGGCTTTCACCCAGCATTCCCGGGTTCGAGACCCTGTGTTGGAACATTGTAGTATAGTTTGCTCGTTTTTGGTCACTTAATCTTCACTTTTTGTTCGAAGGCGCTCTTTTATGGGACTTTATGCTCGCGCTTCAAACAATGTTAGTCTTCGCTTTGATTTATCTTCCTGACAATATCTGCATACGCGCTCGATAAAGAAAAGGAATGTTGCTATCCCTAAAGCGCTTTATTCTAGACGAATGTGTTGAAAGTAAGATTACTAACGGTGTCATTTTCTCTTCTTGTCGTTCGTGCGTGCGTGTATAAGATGTACGTGTGTTGATGTGAATGTTCGGTAGATTGTCTACTTAAGCCTTCCCATATAGTCTAGGCGGTTAGGATAGCTGGCTTTCACCCAGCAGATCCGGGTTCGAGTCCCTGTGTTGGAACATTGTAGCATAGTTTGCTCGTTTTTGGTCACACAATCTTCACTTTTTATTCGAAGGCCCTCTCTTATGGGGCTTTATGCTCGCGTTTCCGACAATGTTATTTTTCTTCAATCCAAGTTCGTGAAAAAATCTGCTTGCGTGCTCGATAAAAGAAGGGATGTCGTTATTCGTAAAGCGCTCATATTTTAGACGAATGTGGTTAGAATAGATGACTAATAGAGTAGTTTCTGTTCTTGTCTATCAAGCGTGTGTGTATTTGGTGTACGTGTGTTGATGTGACACTTTGATCGATTGTTCACTCTAGCCTTTCTGTATAGTGTAGGTGGATAGGATAGCTAGCTTTCACCCAGCAGACCCGGGTTTGAATTCCCGTGTGGGAACATTGTGCTATAATTTGTTCCTTTTTGGTCACTCAAATTTTTAATATTAATTAGAAGGCGCTCTCTTAAATGACTTTATGCTCGCGTTTCAAACAATGTTTGTCTTCGCTTTAATTTTTTTTCGTGACAATATCAGCATACGCGCTCGATAAAGAAAAGTATTGTTGCTATTTCTTTAGCGCTTTTATTCTAGACGAATATGATAGGAGTAAGATTACTAGTGGTTTAGTTTTCTGTTCTCGTCGATCGTGCGTGAGCGTATAAGATGTACGTGTGTTGATGCGACAGTTTGGTACTTGGTCCACTTAAGCCTTCCCATATAGTCTAGGCGGTTAGGATAGCTGGCTTTCACCCAGCAGACCCGGGTTTGAGTCCATGGTTGGGACATTGTAGTATAGTTTGCTCGATTTTGGTCACTCAATCTTCACTATAATTCGAAGGCCCTCTCTTATGGGACTTGATGCTCGCGTTTCTAATAATGTTAGTTTTGCTTTAATCTATATTTGTGAAAATATCTGCATACGCGCTTGATACAAAAAGGGATGTCGTTATTCGTAAAGCGCTCATATTTTAGACGAATGTGGTTAGAATAGATGACTAATAGAGTAGTTTCTGTTCTTGTCTATCAAGCGTGTGTGTATTTGGTGTACGTGTGTTGATGTGACACTTTGATCGATTGTTCACTCTAGCCTTTCTGTATAGTGTAGGTGGATAGGATAGCTAGCTTTCACCCAGCAGACCCGGGTTTGAATTCCCGTGTGGGAACATTGTGCTATAATTTGTTCCTTTTTGGTCACTCAAATTTTTAATATTAATTAGAAGGCGCTCTCTTAAAAGACTTTATGCTCGCGTTTCAAACAATGTTTGTCTTCGCTTTAATTTTTTTTCGTGACAATATCAGCATACGCGCTCGATAAAGAAAAGTATTGTTGCTGTTTCTTTAGCGCTTTTATTCTAGACGAATATGATAGGAGTAAGATTACTAGTGGTTTAGTTTTCTGTTCTCGTCGATCGTGCGTGAGCGTATAAGATGTACGTGTGTTGATGCGACAGTTTGGTACTTGGTCCACTTAAGCCTTCCCATATAGTCTAGGCGGTTAGGATAGCTGGCTTTCACCCAGCAGACCCGGGTTTGAGTCCATGGTTGGGACATTGTAGTATAGTTTGCTCGATTTTGGTCACTCAATCTTCACTATAATTCGAAGGCCCTCTCTTATGGGACTTGATGCTCGCGTTTCTAATAATGTTAGTTTTGCTTTAATCTATATTTGTGAAAATATCTGCATACGCGCTTGATACAAAAAGGGATGTCGTTATTCGTAAAGCGCTCATATTTTAGACGAATGTGGTTAGAATAGATGACTAATAGAGTAGTTTCTGTTCTTGTCTATCAAGCGTGTGTGTATTTGGTGTACGTGTGTTGATGTGACACTTTGATCGATTGTTCACTCTAGCCTTTCTGTATAGTGTAGGTGGATAGGATAGCTAGCTTTCACCCAGCAGACCCGGGTTTGAATTCCCGTGTGGGAACATTGTGCTATAATTTGTTCCTTTTTGGTCACTCAAATTTTTAATATTAATTAGAAGGCGCTCTCTTAAAAGACTTTATGCTCGCGTTTCAAACAATGTTTGTCTTCGCTTTAATTTTTTTTCGTGACAATATCAGCATACGCGCTCGATAAAGAAAAGTATTGTTGCTGTTTCTTTAGCGCTTTTATTCTAGACGAATATGATAGGAGTAAGATTACTAGTGGTTTAGTTTTCTGTTCTCGTCGATCGTGCGTGAGCGTATAAGATGTACGTGTGTTGATGCGACAGTTTGGTACTTAGTCCACTTAAGCCTTCTCATAAAGTCTAGGCGGTTAGGATAGCTGGCTTTCACCCAGCAGATCCGGGTTCGAGTCCCTGTGTTGGAACATTGTAGTATAGTTTGCTCGTTTTTGGTCACCTAATCTTCACTGTTATCTAATCACAAGCACTTGCAACGTATGCGCTCGAATCTTGCACGAATTTAAGCATCTAGCGCGAAGCAAACATTTAACAAAAAGATACCGAAGTCGTGAGTAAAAAATATAGACCCACGCAGACCAAGCTTCCTAAAAAAGAGCGCATGTGTTGGTAGTATAAATATTTGCTTCGAAAATAAGCAGCAATAAGTACAATGTTCCCACACCGGGACTCGAACCGGGTCTGCTGGGTGAGAGCCAGCTATCCTAACCGCCTAGACTATATGGGAAAGCTGACAGGAAAATTTTACTAAATTTAAATAAACACGTACAGCCATCGCACACAAGCAACGTCAATTTGGACAAAGAAAAGCTCATTTCGGTCATTCCTTTATCACCACAAACACTTGCAACGTACGCGTTCGAATGTGGCACCTCTTTCAGCATCTAGCGCGAATGCAAACTTTTTACAAAAAGATACCGAAGTCGTGAGTAAAAACTATAGATCCACGCAGACCAAGCTCCCTAAGAAAGAGCGCATGAGTTGGTAGTATAAATATTCGCTTCGAAAATAAGCAGCAAAAAGTACAATGTTCCCGCACCGGGAGCTGGGTGAGAGCCAGCTATCCTGACCGCCTAGACTATATGGGAAGGCTGACAGGAGAAAACGCTTAGATTTATATAAACACGTACAGCCATCGCACACAAGCAACGTCAATTTGGACAAAGAAAAGCTCCTTTCGGTCAATCTTATCTCTACACAATCACTTGCAACTTACGCGGTCGTATCTAGCACCTCTTTAAGCATCTAGCGCAAATGCATACATTTTATAAAAAGATACCGAAGTCGTGAGTAAAAACTATTGATCCATGCAAACTAAGCTTTTCAAAAAAGAGCGCATGAATTGGTAGTAAAAATTTCCGCTTCGAAAATAAGCAGCAATAAGTACAATGTTCCCACACCGTGACTCGAACCCGGGTCTGCTGGGTGAGAGTCAGCTATCCTAACCGCCTAGACTATATGGGAAGGCTGACAGGAAAAAACTTTTAGATTTATATAAACACGTACAACCATCGCACACACGCAACGTCTATTTAGACAAAGAAAAGCTCCTTTCGGTCAATCTTATCTCATCACAAGCACTTGCAACGTATGCGCTCGAATCTGGCACCTCTTTAAGAATTCAGCGCGAAGCAAACATTTTACAAAAAGATACCGAAGTCGTGAGTAACAACTATAGATCCACGCAGACCAAGTTCCCACGCAGACCAAGCTCCCTAAAAAAGAGCGCATGAGTTGGTAGTATAAATATCCGCTTTGAAACTAAGCAGCAATAAGTACAATGTTCCCACACCGGGACTCGAACCCGGGTCTGCTGGGTGAGAGCCAGCTATCCTAACCGCCTAGACTATATGGGAAGGCTGACAGGAAAAAACTTTTAGATTTATATAAACACGTACAACCATCGCACACACGCAACGTCTATTTGGACAAAGAAAAGCTTCTTTCGATCAATCTTATCTCATCACAATCACTTGCAACGTACGCGTTCGAATCTGGCACCTCTTTCAGCATCTAGCGCGAATGCAAACTTTTTACAAAAAGATACCGAAGTCGTGAGTAAAAACTATAGATCCACGCAGACCAAGCTCCCTAAGAAAGAGCGCATGAGTTGGTAGTATAAATATTCGCTTCGAAAATAAGCAGCAAAAAGTACAATGTTCCCGCACCGGGAGCTGGGTGAGAGCCAGCTATCCTGACCGCCTAGACTATATGAGAAGGCTGACAGGAGAAAACTCTTAGATTTATATAAACACGTACAGCCATCGCACACAAGCAACGTCAATTTGGACAAAGAAAAGCTCCTTTCGGTCAATCTTATCTCATCACAAGCACTTGCAACTTACGCGGTCGTATCTAGCACCTCTTTAAGCATCTAGCGCAAATGCATACATTTTATAAAAAGATACCGAAGTCGTGAGTAAAAACTATTGATCCATGCAAACTAAGCTTTTCAAAAAAGAGCGCATGAATTGGTAGTAAAAATTTCCGTTTCGAAAAAAAGCAGCAATAAGTACAATGTTCCCACACCGGAACTCGAACCCGGGTCTGCTGGGTGAGAGTCAGCTATCCTAACCGCCTAGACTATATGGGAAGGCTGACAGGAAAAAACTTTTAGATTTATATAAACACGTACAACCATCGCACACACGCAACGTCTATTTAGACAAAGAAAAGCTCCTTTCGGTCAATCTTATCTCATCACAAGCACTTGCAACGTATGCGCTCGAATCTGGCACCTCTTTAAGAATTCAGCGCGAAGCAAACATTTTACAAAAAGATACCGAAGTCGTGAGTAACAACTATAGATCCACGCAGACCAAGTTCCCACGCAGACCAAGCTCCCTAAAAAAGAGCGCATGAGTTGGTAGTATAAATATCCGCTTCGAAACTAAGCAGCAATAAGTACAATGTTCCCACACCGGGACTCGAACCCGGGTCTGCTGGGTGAGAGCCAGCTATCCTAACCGCCTAGACTATATGGGAAGGCTGACAGGAAAAAACTTTTAGATTTATATAAACACGTACAACCATCGCACACACGCAACGTCTATTTGGGCAAAGAAAAGCTTCTTTCAATCAATCTTATCTCATCACAAGCCTTTGCAACGTACGCGGTCGTATCTGGCACCTCTTTAAGCATCTAGCGCAAATGCAAACATTTTACAAAAAGATACCGAAGTCGTGAGTAACAACTATAGATCCACGCAGACCAAGCTTTCTAAAAAAGAGCGCATGAGTTGGTAGTATAAATATCCGCTTCGAAACTAAGCACCAATAAGTACAATGTTCCCATACCGGGGTCGAACCCGGGTCTGCTGGGTGAGAGCCAGCTATCCTAACCGCCTAGACTATATGGGAAGGCTAACAAGAAAAAACTTTTAGATTTATATAAACACGTACAATCATTGCACACACGCAACGTCTATTTGGACAAAGAAAAGATTCTATCGGTCAATCTTATCTCATCACAAGCACTTGTAACGTACGCGGTCGTATCTTTCACTTCTTTAAGCATCTAGCGCGAATGCATACATATTACATACATACACAAAAGACACCGATGTCGTGAGTAAAAACTATTATCCATTACATATTACAAAAAGACACCGAAGTCGTGAGTAAAAACTATTGATCCATGCAAACAAAGCTTTTCGAAAAAGAGCGCATGAATTGGTAGTATAAATATCCGCTTCGAAAATAAGCAGCAATAAGTACAATGTTCCCACAGCGGGACTCGAACCCGGGTCTGCTGGTTGAGAGCCAGCTATCCTAACCGCCTAAACTATATGGGAAGGCTGACAGGAAAAAACTGTTAGATTTATATAAACACGTACAATCATTGCACCCACGCAACGTCTATTTGGACAAAGAAAAGCTCCTTTTGGTCAATCTTATCTCATCACAAGCACTTGCAACGTACGCGGTCGTATCTGGCACCTCGTTAAGCATCTAGCGCGAATGCAAACATTTTACAAAAAGATACCGAAGTCGTGAGTAACAACTATAGATCCACGCAGACCAAGCTCCCTAAATAAGAGCGCATGAGTTGGTAGTATAGATATCCGCTTCGAAAGTAAGCAGCAATTAGTACAAGTTCCCACACTGGGACTCGAACCCGGGTCTGCTGGGTGAGAGCCAGCTATCCTAACCACCTAGACTATATGGGAAGGCTGACAGGTGATAACTTTTAGATTTATATAAACACGTACAGCCATCGCACACACGCAAAGTCTATTTGGACAAAGAAAAGCTCCTTTCGGTCATTTCTTTATCATCACAATCACTTGCAACGTACGCGCTC
The DNA here is from genome assembly GCA_001695595.3 of Plasmopara viticola. Classification (NCBI taxonomy): domain Eukaryota; phylum Oomycota; class Peronosporomycetes; order Peronosporales; family Peronosporaceae; genus Plasmopara; species Plasmopara viticola. The sequence continues at coordinate 57,694 of MBPM02000118.1, read as the reverse complement.
GATTGTGGCACCTCTTTAAGCATCTAGCGCGAACCAAACATTTTACAGAAAGATACCGGATTCGTAAATAAAGATTATTAATCCACGCAAAAAAGGCTTCCTAAAAAGAAAGCGCATGAATTGGTAGTTGAAATTGCCGCTACCACAAAAAACAGCAACAAGTTCAATCTTCCCACACCGGGACTCGAACCCGGGTCTGCTGGGTGAGAGCCAGCTATCCTAACCGCCTAGACTATATGGGAAGGCTGACAGAAAAAAGGTTTTGATTTATATAAACACGTACAACCATCGCACACAAGCAACGTCAATTTGGACAAAGAAAAGCTCCTTTCGGTCAATCTTATCTCATCACAATCACTTGCAACGTATGCGCTCGAATCTGGCACCTCTTTATGCATCTAGCGCGAAGCAAACATTTTACAGAGAAATATCGGATTCGTGAATAAAGATTATGAATCCACGCAAATAAGGCTTTCTAAAAAGAAAGTGCATGAATTGGTAGTTGAAATTGCCGCTACCAAAAAAAGCAGCGACAAGTACAATGTTCCCACACCGGGACTCGAACCCGGGTCTGCTGGGTGAGAGCCAGCTATCCTAACAGCCTAGACTATATGGGATGGCTGACAGAAAAAACGTTCAGATTTATATAAACACGTTCAACCATTGCACACAAGCAACGTCAATTTGGACAAAGAAAAGCTCCTTTCGGTCATTCCTTTATCATCACAATCACTTGCAACGTACGCGCTCGACTGTGGCACCAATTTTAGCATTTAGCGCGAAGCAAACATTTTACAAAAAGATACCGAAGTCGTGAGTAACAACTATAGCTCCACGCAGACCAAGCTTCCTAAAAAACGCATAAGTTGGTAGTATAAATATCCGCTTCGAAACTAAGCAGCAATAAGTACAATGTTCCCACACCGGGACTCGAACCCGGGTCTGCTGGGTAAGAGCCAGCTTTCCTAACCGCCTAGACTATATGGACAGGCTGACAGAAAAACTTTTAGATTTATATAAACACGTACAACCATAGCACACACGCAACGTCAATTTGGACAAAGAAAAGCTCCTTTCGGTCATTCCTTTATCATCACAAGCACTTGCAACGTATGCGCTCGAATCTGGCACCTCTTTATGCATCTAGCGCGAAGCAGACATTTTACAGAGAGATATCGGATTCGTGAATAAAGATTATTAATTCACGCAAATAAGGCTTCCTAAAAAGAAAGCGCATGAATTGGTTGTTGAAATTGCCGCTACCAATAAAAGCAGCAACAAGTACAATTTTCCCACACCGGGACTCGAACCCGGGTCTGCTGGGTGAGAGCCAGCTATCCTGACCGCCTAGACTATATGGGAAGGCCGACAGGAAAAAAGTTCTTGATTTATATAAACACGTACAACCATCGCACACAAGCAAAGTCTTTTTAAACAAAGAAAAGCTCCTTTCGGTCAATCTTATCTCATCACAAGCACTTGCAATGTATGCGCTCGAATCTGGCACCTCTTTATGCATCTAGCGCGAAGCAAACATTTTACTGAAAGATATCGGATTCGTGAATAAAGATTATTCATCCACGCAAATTAATCTTCCTTAAAAGAAAGCGCATGCGTTGGCAGTATAAATATCCGCTTCGAAACTAAGCAGCAATAAGTACAATGTTCCCACACCGGGACTCGAACCCGGGTCTGCTGGGTGAGAGCCAGCTATCCTAACCGCCTAGACTATATGGGAAGGCTGACAGGATAAAAACTTTTAGATTTAGATAAACGCGTACAACCATCGCACACACGCAAAGTCTATTTGGACAAAGAAAAGCTCCTTTCGGTCATTCCTTTATCATCACAATCACTTGCAACGTACGCGCTCGATTCTGGCACCTCTTTTAGCATCTAGCCCGAAGCAAACATTTTGGAGAAAGATACCGGGCTCGTGAATAAAGATTATAAATTAACGCAAATTGAGCTTCCAAAAGGAAAGCGCATGAATTGGTAGTTGAAATTGCCGCTACGAAAAAAAGCAGCAACAAGTACGATGTTCCCTCACCGGGACTCGAACCCGGGTCGGCTCTCACCCAGCAGACCCGGGTTCGAGTCCCGGTGTGGGAACATTGTACTTATTGCTGCTTAGTTTCGAAGCGGATATTTATACTACCAACTCATGCGCTCTTTTTTTGGGAGCTTGGTCTGCTTGGGAGCTTTGTCTGCGTGGATCTATAGTTGTTACTCACGACCTCGGTATCTTTTTGTAAAATGTTTGCATTCGCACTAGATGCTTAACGAGGTGCCAGATTCGAGCGCATACGTTGCAAGTGCTTGTGACGAGATAAGATTGAACGAAAGAAGCTTTTCTTTGTCCCAATAGACGTTGCGTGTGTGCAATGGTTGTACGTATTGTATTACGTTATCGCGTTGCCAAGTTATGCACGTGCTAGGCTCTATGTCTAGTCCACGACATAGAGTGGTGTCCGCATACGTCGAGTCTCGTTCGGCGGGCAGTGCAGCCAGCACCGAGGCCGTGAGGGTCTTCCATAGTTTTGTGTAGTTCTGACTTGGTAAGAGCCCAGGTGGTGCCCTGGTGCTGGAGACCGTCGCGTCGAGGGTGAGACCCGTTAGAGACCTGCAGATGCCCGAGAGCACCTGCCCGAAGTGCGCGAGCATTTAGCCCCCGCGCTTGGAAGGAGGGCGTCACCCCAACCTTTTCCGAAAATGGTTGTACGTGTTTATATAAATCTAAAACTTTTTATCTGTCAGCCTTCCCATATAGTCTAGGCGGTTAGGATAGCTGGCTCTCACCCAGCATACCCGGGTTCGAGTCCCGGTATGGGAACTTGTACTAATTGCTGCTTACTTTCGAAGCGGATATTTATACTACCAACTCATGCGCTCTTTTTTAGGGAGCTTGGTCTGCGTGGATCTATAGTTGTTACTCACGACTTCGGTATCTTTTTGTAAAATGTTTGCATTTGCGCTAGATGCTCAAAGAGGTGCCAGATACGACCGCGTACGTTGCAAAGGCTTGTGATGAGATAAGATTGATCGAAAGAAGCTTTTCTTTGTCCAAATAGACGTTGCGTGTGTGCGATGGTTGTACGTGTTTATATAAATCTAAACGTTTTTTCCTGTCAGCCTTCCCATATGGTCTAGGCGGTTAGGATAGCTGGCTCTCACCCAGCAGACCCGGGTTCGAGTCCCGGTGTGGGAACATTGTACTTATTGCTGCTTAGTTTCGAAGCGGATATTTATACTACCAACTCATGCGCTCTTTTTTAGGGAGCTTGGTCTGCGTGGGAGCTTGGTCTGCGTGGATCTATAGTTGTTACTCACGACCTCGGTATCTTTTTGTAAAATGTTTGCATTCGCACTAGATGCTTAAAGAGGTGCCAGATACGACCGCGTACGTTGCAAAGGCTTGTGATGAGATAAGATTGATCGAAAGAAGCTTTTCTTTGTCCAAATAGCCGTTGCGTGTGTGCGATGGTTGTACGTGTTTATATAAATCTAAAAGTTTTTTCCTTTCAGCCTTCCCATATAGTCTAGGCGGTTAGGATAGCTGGCTCTCACCCAGCAGACCCGGGTTCGAGTCCCGGTGTGGGAACATTGTACTTATTGCTGCTGAGTTTCGAAGCGGATATTTATACTACCAACTCATGCGCTCTTTTTTTGGGAGCTTGGTCTGCTTGGGAGCTTTGTCTGCGTGGATCTATAGTTGTTACTCACGACCTCGGTATCTCTTTGTAAAATGTTTGCATTCGCACTAGATGCTTAACGAGGTGCCAGATTCGAGCGCATACGTTGCAAGTGCTTGTGACGAGATAAGATTGAACGAAAGAAGCTTTTCTTTGTCCCAATAGACGTTGCGTGTGTGCAATGGTTGTACGTATTGTATTACGTTATCGCGTTGCCAAGTTATGCACGTGCTAGGCTCTATGTCTAGTCCACGACATAGAGTGGTGTCCGCATACGCCGAGTCTCGTTCGGCGGGCAGTGCAGCCAGCACCGAGGCCGTGAGGGTCTTCCATAGTTTTGTGTAGTTCTGACTTGGTAAGAGCCCAGGTGGTGCCCTGGTGCTGGAGACCGTCGCGTCGAGGGTGAGACCCGTTAGAGACCTGCAGATGCCCGAGAGCACCTGCCCGAAGTGCGCGAGCATTTAGCCCCCGCGCTTGGAAGGAGGGCGTCACCCCAACCTTTTCCGAAAATGGTTGTACGTGTTTATATAAATCTAAAACTTTTTATCTGTCAGCCTTCCCATATAGTCTAGGCGGTTAGGATAGCTGGCTCTCACCCAGCATACCCGGGTTCGAGTCCCGGTATGGGAACTTGTACTAATTGCTGCTTACTTTCGAAGCGGATATTTATACTACCAACTCATGCGCTCTTTTTTAGGGAGCTTGGTCTGCGTGGATCTATAGTTGTTACTCACGACTTCGGTATCTTTTTGTAAAATGTTTGCATTTGCGCTAGATGCTCAAAGAGGTGCCAGATACGACCGCGTACGTTGCAAAGGCTTGTGATGAGATAAGATTGATCGAAAGAAGCTTTTCTTTGTCCAAATAGACGTTGCGTGTGTGCGATGGTTGTACGTGTTTATATAAATCTAAACGTTTTTTCCTGTCAGCCTTCCCATATGGTCTAGGCGGTTAGGATAGCTGGCTCTCACCCAGCAGACCCGGGTTCGAGTCCCGGTGTGGGAACATTGTACTTATTGCTGCTTAGTTTCGAAGCGGATATTTATACTACCAACTCATGCGCTCTTTTTTAGGGAGCTTGGTCTGCGTGGGAGCTTGGTCTGCGTGGATCTATAGTTGTTACTCACGACCTCGGTATCTTTTTGTAAAATGTTTGCATTCGCACTAGATGCTTAAAGAGGTGCCAGATACGACCGCGTACGTTGCAAAGGCTTGTGATGAGATAAGATTGATCGAAAGAAGCTTTTCTTTGTCCAAATAGCCGTTGCGTGTGTGCGATGGTTGTACGTGTTTATATAAATCTAAAAGTTTTTTCCTTTCAGCCTTCCCATATAGTCTAGGCGGTTAGGATAGCTGGCTCTCACCCAGCAGACCCGGGTTCGAGTCCCGGTGTGGGAACATTGTACTTATTGCTGCTGAGTTTCGAAGCGGATATTTATACTACCAACTCATGCGCTCTTTTTTTGGGAGCTTGGTCTGCTTGGGAGCTTTGTCTGCGTGGATCTATAGTTGTTACTCACGACCTCGGTATCTCTTTGTAAAATGTTTGCATTCGCACTAGATGCTTAACGAGGTGCCAGATTCGAGCGCATACGTTGCAAGTGCTTGTGATGAGATAAGATTGAACGAAAGAAGCTTTTCTTTGTCCCAATAGACGTTGCGTGTGTGCAATGGTTGTACGTATTGTATTACGTTATCGCGTTGCCAAGTTATGCACGTGCTAGGCTCTATGTCTAGTCCACGACATAGAGTGGTGTCCGCATACGTCGAGTCTCGTTCGGCGGGCAGTGCAGCCAGCACCGAGGCCGTGAGGGTCTTCCATAGTTTTGTGTAGTTCTGACTTGGTAAGAGCCCAGGTGGTGCCCTGGTGCTGGAGACCGTCGCGTCGAGGGTGAGACCCGTTAGAGACCTGCAGATGCCCGAGAGCACCTGCCCGAAGTGCGCGAGCATTTAGCCCCCGCGCTTGGAAGGAGGGCGTCACCCCAACCTTTTCCGAAAATGGTTGTACGTGTTTATATAAATCTAAAACTTTTTATCTGTCAGCCTTCCCATATAGTCTAGGCGGTTAGGATAGCTGGCTCTCACCCAGCATACCCGGGTTCGAGTCCCGGTATGGGAACTTGTACTAATTGCTGCTTACTTTCGAAGCGGATATTTATACTACCAACTCATGCGCTCTTTTTTAGGGAGCTTGGTCTGCGTGGATCTATAGTTGTTACTCACGACTTCGGTATCTTTTTGTAAAATGTTTGCATTTGCGCTAGATGCTCAAAGAGGTGCCAGATACGACCGCGTACGTTGCAAAGGCTTGTGATGAGATAAGATTGATCGAAAGAAGCTTTTCTTTGTCCAAATAGACGTTGCGTGTGTGCGATGGTTGTACGTGTTTATATAAATCTAAACGTTTTTTCCTGTCAGCCTTCCCATATGGTCTAGGCGGTTAGGATAGCTGGCTCTCACCCAGCAGACCCGGGTTCGAGTCCCGGTGTGGGAACATTGTACTTATTGCTGCTTAGTTTCGAAGCGGATATTTATACTACCAACTCATGCGCTCTTTTTTAGGGAGCTTGGTCTGCGTGGGAGCTTGGTCTGCGTGGATCTATAGTTGTTACTCACGACCTCGGTATCTTTTTGTAAAATGTTTGCATTCGCACTAGATGCTTAAAGAGGTGCCAGATACGACCGCGTACGTTGCAAAGGCTTGTGATGAGATAAGATTGATCGAAAGAAGCTTTTCTTTGTCCAAATAGCCGTTGCGTGTGTGCGATGGTTGTACGTGTTTATATAAATCTAAAAGTTTTTTCCTTTCAGCCTTCCCATATAGTCTAGGCGGTTAGGATAGCTGGCTCTCACCCAGCAGACCCGGGTTCGAGTCCCGGTGTGGGAACATTGTACTTATTGCTGCTGAGTTTCGAAGCGGATATTTATACTACCAACTCATGCGCTCTTTTTTTGGGAGCTTGGTCTGCTTGGGAGCTTTGTCTGCGTGGATCTATAGTTGTTACTCACGACCTCGGTATTCTTTGTAAAATGTTTGCATTCGCACTAGATGCTTAACGAGGTGCCAGATTCGAGCGCATACGTTGCAAGTGCTTGTGACGAGATAAGATTGAACGAAAGAAGCTTTTCTTTGTCCCAATAGACGTTGCGTGTGTGCAATGGTTGTACGTATTGTATTACGTTATCGCGTTGCCAAGTTATGCACGTGCTAGGCTCTATGTCTAGTCCACGACATAGAGTGGTGTCCGCATACGTCGAGTCTCGTTCGGCGGGCAGTGCAGCCAGCACCGAGGCCGTGAGGGTCTTCCATAGTTTTGTGTAGTTCTGACTTGGCAAGAGCCCAGGTGGTGCCCTGGTGCTGGAGACCGTCGCGTCGAGGGTGAGACCCGTTAGAGACCTGCAGATGCCCGAGAGCACCTGCCCGAAGTGCGCGAGCATTTAGCCCCCGCGCTTGGAAGGAGGGCGTCACCCCAACCTTTTCCGAAAATGGTTGTACGTGTTTATATAAATCTAAAACTTTTTATCTGTCAGCCTTCCCATATAGTCTAGGCGGTTAGGATAGCTGGCTCTCACCCAGCATACCCGGGTTCGAGTCCCGGTATGGGAACTTGTACTAATTGCTGCTTACTTTCGAAGCGGATATTTATACTACCAACTCATGCGCTCTTTTTTAGGGAGCTTGGTCTGCGTGGATCTATAGTTGTTACTCACGACTTCGGTATCTTTTTGTAAAATGTTTGCATTTGCGCTAGATGCTCAAAGAGGTGCCAGATACGACCGCGTACGTTGCAAAGGCTTGTGATGAGATAAGATTGATCGAAAGAAGCTTTTCTTTGTCCAAATAGACGTTGCGTGTGTGCGATGGTTGTACGTGTTTATATAAATCTAAACGTTTTTTCCTGTCAGCCTTCCCATATGGTCTAGGCGGTTAGGATAGCTGGCTCTCACCCAGCAGACCCGGGTTCGAGTCCCGGTGTGGGAACATTGTACTTATTGCTGCTTAGTTTCGAAGCGGATATTTATACTACCAACTCATGCGCTCTTTTTTAGGGAGCTTGGTCTGCGTGGGAGCTTGGTCTGCGTGGGAGCTTGGTCTGCGTGGATCTATAGTTGTTACTCACGACCTCGGTATCTTTTTGTAAAATGTTTGCATTCGCACTAGATGCTTAAAGAGGTGCCAGATACGACCGCGTACGTTGCAAAGGCTTGTGATGAGATAAGATTGATCGAAAGAAGCTTTTCTTTGTCCAAATAGCCGTTGCGTGTGTGCGATGGTTGTACGTGTTTATATAAATCTAAAAGTTTTTTCCTTTCAGCCTTCCCATATAGTCTAGGCGGTTAGGATAGCTGGCTCTCACCCAGCAGACCCGGGTTCGAGTCCCGGTGTGGGAACATTGTACTTATTGCTGCTGAGTTTCGAAGCGGATATTTATACTACCAACTCATGCGCTCTTTTTTTGGGAGCTTGGTCTGCTTGGGAGCTTTGTCTGCGTGGATCTATAGTTGTTACTCACGACCTCGGTATCTCTTTGTAAAATGTTTGCATTCGCACTAGATGCTTAACGAGGTGCCAGATTCGAGCGCATACGTTGCAAGTGCTTGTGACGAGATAAGATTGAACGAAAGAAGCTTTTCTTTGTCCCAATAGACGTTGCGTGTGTGCAATGGTTGTACGTATTGTATTACGTTATCGCGTTGCCAAGTTATGCACGTGCTAGGCTCTATGTCTAGTCCACGACATAGAGTGGTGTCCGCATACGTCGAGTCTCGTTCGGCGGGCAGTGCAGCCAGCACCGAGGCCGTGAGGGTCTTCCATAGTTTTGTGTAGTTCTGACTTGGTAAGAGCCCAGGTGGTGCCCTGGTGCTGGAGACCGTCGCGTCGAGGGTGAGACCCGTTAGAGACCTGCAGATGCCCGAGAGCACCTGCCCGAAGTGCGCGAGCATTTAGCCCCGCGCTTGGAAGGAGGGCGTCACCCCAACCTTTTCCGAAAATGGTTGTACGTGTTTATATAAATCTAAAACTTTTTATCTGTCAGCCTTCCCATATAGTCTAGGCGGTTAGGATAGCTGGCTCTCACCCAGCATACCCGGGTTCGAGTCCCGGTATGGGAACTTGTACTAATTGCTGCTTACTTTCGAAGCGGATATTTATACTACCAACTCATGCGCTCTTTTTTAAAGAGCTTGGTCTGCGTGGATCTATAGTTGTTACTCACGACTTCGGTATCTTTTTGTAAAATGTTTGCATTTGCGCTAGATGCTCAAAGAGGTGCCAGATACGACCGCGTACGTTGCAAAGGCTTGTGATGAGATAAGATTGATCGAAAGAAGCTTTTCTTTGTCCAAATAGACGTTGCGTGTGTGCGATGGTTGTACGTGTTTATATAAATCTAAACGTTTTTTCCTGTCAGCCTTCCCATATGGTCTAGGCGGTTAGGATAGCTGGCTCTCACCCAGCAGACCCGGGTTCGAGTCCCGGTGTGGGAACATTGTACTTATTGCTGCTTAGTTTCGAAGCGGATATTTATACTACCAACTCATGCGCTCTTTTTTAGGGAGCTTGGTCTGCGTGGGAGCTTGGTCTGCGTGGATCTATAGTTGTTACTCACGACCTCGGTATCTTTTTGTAAAATGTTTGCATTCGCACTAGATGCTTAAAGAGGTGCCAGATACGACCGCGTACGTTGCAAAGGCTTGTGATGAGATAAGATTGATCGAAAGAAGCTTTTCTTTGTCCAAATAGCCGTTGCGTGTGTGCGATGGTTGTACGTGTTTATATAAATCTAAAAGTTTTTTCCTTTCAGCCTTCCCATATAGTCTAGGCGGTTAGGATAGCTGGCTCTCACCCAGCAGACCCGGGTTCGAGTCCCGGTGTGGGAACATTGTACTTATTGCTGCTGAGTTTCGAAGCGGATATTTATACTACCAACTCATGCGCTCTTTTTTTGGGAGCTTGGTCTGCTTGGGAGCTTTGTCTGCGTGGATCTATAGTTGTTACTCACGACCTCGGTATCTCTTTGTAAAATGTTTGCATTCGCACTAGATGCTTAACGAGGTGCCAGATTCGAGCGCATACGTTGCAAGTGCTTGTGATGAGATAAGATTGAACGAAAGAAGCTTTTCTTTGTCCCAATAGACGTTGCGTGTGTGCAATGGTTGTACGTATTGTATTACGTTATCGCGTTGCCAAGTTATGCACGTGCTAGGCTCTATGTCTAGTCCACGACATAGAGTGGTGTCCGCATACGTCGAGTCTCGTTCGGCGGGCAGTGCAGCCAGCACCGAGGCCGTGAGGGTCTTCCATAGTTTTGTGTAGTTCTGACTTGGTAAGAGCCCAGGTGGTGCCCTGGTGCTGGAGACCGTCGCGTCGAGGGTGAGACCCGTTAAAGACCTGCAGATGCCCGAGAGCACCTGCCCGAAGCGCGCGAGCATTTAGCCCCCGCGCTTGGAAGGAGGGCGTCACCCCAACCTTTTCCGAAAATGGTTGTACGTGTTTATATAAATCTAAAACTTTTCATCTGTCAGCCTTCCCATATAGTCTAGGCGGTTAAGATAGCTGGCTCTCACCCAGCATACCCGGGTTCGAGTCCCGGTATGGGAACTTGTACTAATTGCTGCTTACTTTCGAAGCGGATATTTATACTACCAACTCATGCGCTCTTTTTTTGGGAGCTTGGTCTGCTTGGGAGCTTTGTCTGCGTGGATCTATAGTTGTTACTCACGACCTCGGTATCTTTTTGTAGAATGTTTGCATTCGCACTAGATGCTTAACGAGGTGCCAGATTCGAGCGCATACGTTGCAAGTGCTTGTGATGAGATAAGATTGAACGAAAGAAGCTTTTCTTTGTCCCAATAGACGTTGCGTGTGTGCAATGGTTGTACGTATTGTATTACGTTATCGCGTTGCCAAGTTATGCAAGTGCTAGGCTCTATGTCTAGTCCACGACATAGAGTGGTGTCCGCATACGTCGAGTCTCGTTCGGCGGGCAGTGCAGCCAGCACCGAGGCCGTGAGGGTCTTCCATAGTTTTGTGTAGTTCTGACTTGGTAAGAGCCCAGGTGGTGCCCTGGTGCTGGAGACCGTCGCGTCGAGGGTGAGACCCGTTAGAGACCTGCAGATGCCCGAGAGCACCTGCCCGAAGTGCGCGAGCATTTAGCCCCGCGCTTGGAAGGAGGGCGTCACCCCAACCTTTTCCGAAAATGGTTGTACGTGTTTATATAAATCTAAAACTTTTCATCTGTCAGCCTTCCCATATAGTCTAGGCGGTTAGGATAGCTGGCTCTCACCCAGCATACCCGGGTTCGAGTCCCGGTATGAAAACTTGTACTAATTGCTGCTTACTTTCGAAGCGGATATTTATACTACCAACTCATGCGCTCTTTTTTAGGGAGCTTGGTCTGCGTGGATCTATAGTTGTTACTCACGACTTCGGTATCTTTTGTAAAATGTTTGCATTTGCGCTAGATGCTCAAAGAGGTGCCAGATACGACCGCGTACGTTGCAAAGGCTTGTGATGAGATAAGATTGATCGAAAGAAGCTTTTCTTTGTCCAAATAGACGTTGCGTGTGTGCGATGGTTGTACGTGTTTATATAAATCTAAACGTTTTTTCCTGTCAGCCTTCCCATATGGTCTAGGCGGTTAGGATAGCTGGCTCTCACCCAGCAGACCCGGGTTCGAGTCCCGGTGTGGGAACATTGTACTTATTGCTGCTTAGTTTCGAAGCGGATATTTATACTACCAACTCATGCGCTCTTTTTTAGGGAGCTTGGTCTGCGTGGGAGCTTGGTCTGCGTGGATCTATAGTTGTTACTCACGACCTCGGTATCTTTTTGTAAAATGTTTGCATTCGCACTAGATGCTTAAAGAGGTGCCAGATACGACCGCGTACGTTGCAAAGGCTTGTGATGAGATAAGATTGATCGAAAGAAGCTTTTCTTTGTCCAAATAGCCGTTGCGTGTGTGCGATGGTTGTACGTGTTTATATAAATCTAAAAGTTTTTTCCTTTCAGCCTTACCATATAGTCTAGGCGGTTAGGATAGCTGGCTCTCACCCAGCAGACCCGGGTTCGAGTCCCGGTGTGGGAACATTGTACTTATTGCTGCTGAGTTTCGAAGCGGATATTTATACTACCAACTCATGCGCTCTTTTTTTGGGAGCTTGGTCTGCTTGGGAGCTTTGTCTGCGTGGATCTATAGTTGTTACTCACGACTTCGGTATCTTTTTGTAAAATGTTTGCATTCGCACTAGATGCTTAACGAGGTGCCAGATTCGAGCGCATACGTTGCAAGTGCTTGTTATGAGATAAGATTGAACGAAAGAAGCTTTTCTTTGTCCCAATAGACGTTGCGTGTGTGCAATGGTTGTACGTATTGTATTACGTTATCGCGTTGCCAAGTTATGCACGTGCTAGGCTCTATGTCTAGTCCACGACATAGAGTGGTGTCCGCATACGTCGAGTCTCGTTCGGCGGGCAGTGCAGCCAGCACCGAGGCCGTGAGGGTCTTCCATAGTTTTGTGTAGTTCTGACTTGGTAAGAGCCCAGGTGGTGCCCTGGTGCTGGAGACCGTCGCGTCGAGGGTGAGACGCGTTAAAGACCTGCAGATGCCCGAGAGCACCTGCCCGAAGCGCGCGAGCATTTAGCCCCCGCGCTTGGAAGGAGGGCGTCACCCCAACCTTTTTCGAAAATGGTTGTACGTGTTTATATAAATCTAAAACTTTTTATCTGTCAGCCTTTCCATATAGTCTAGGCGGTTAAGATAGCTGGCTCTCACCCAGCATACCCGGGTTCGAGTCCCGGTATGGGAACTTGTACTAATTGCTGCTTACTTTCGAAGCGGATATTTATACTACCAACTCATGCGCTCTTTTTTAGGGAGCTTGGTCTGCGTGGATCTATAGTTGTTACTCACGACCTCGGTATCTTTTTGTAAAATGTTTGCATTCGCACTAGATGCTTAAGGAGGTGCCAGATACGACCGCGTACGTTGCAAAGGCTTGTGATGAGATAAGATTGATCGAAAGAAGCTTTTCTTTGTCCAAATAGCCGTTGCGTGTGTGCGATGGTTGTACGTGTTTATATAAATCTAAAAGTTTTTTCCTTTCAGCCTTCCATATAGTCTAGGCGGTTAGGATAGCTGGCTCTCACCCAGCAGACCCGGGTTCGAGTCCCGGTGTGGGAACATTGTACTTATTGCTGCTGAGTTTCGAAGCGGATATTTATACTACCAACTCATGCGCTCTTTTTTTGGGAGCTTGGTCTGCTTGGGAGCTTTGTCTGCGTGGATCTATAGTTGTTACTCACGACCTCGGTATCTTTTTGTAAAATGTTTGCATTCGCACTAGATGCTTAACGAGGTGCCAGATTCGAGCGCATACGTTGCAAGTGCTTGTGATGAGATAAGATTGAACGAAAGAAGCTTTTCTTTGTCCCAATAGACGTTGCGTGTGTGCAATGGTTGTACGTATTGTATTACGTTATCGCGTTGCCAAGTTATGCAAGTGCTAGGCTCTATGTCTAGTCCACGACATAGAGTGGTGTCCGCATACGTCGAGTCTCGTTCGGCGGGCAGTGCAGCCAGCACCGAGGCCGTGAGGGTCTTCCATAGTTTTGTGTAGTTCTGACTTGGTAAGAGCCCAGGTGGTGCCCTGGTGCTGGAGACCGTCGCGTCGAGGGTGAGACCCGTTAAAGACCTGCAGATGCCCGAGAGCACCTGCCCGAAGCGCGCGAGCATTTAGCCCCCGCGCTTGGAAGGAGGGCGTCACCCCAACCTTTTCCGAAAATGGTTGTACGTGTTTATATAAATCTAAAACTTTTCATCTGTCAGCCTTCCCATATAGTCTAGGCGGTTAAGATAGCTGGCTCTCACCCAGCATACCCGGGTTCGAGTCCCGGTATGGGAACTTGTACTAATTGCTGCTTACTTTCGAAGCGGATATTTATACTACCAACTCATGCGCTCTTTTTTAGGGAGCTTGGTCTGCGTGGATCTATAGTTGTTACTCACGACTTCGGTATCTTTTTGTAAAATGTTTGCATTTGCGCTAGATGCTCAAAGAGGTGCCAGATACGACCGCGTACGTTGCAAAGGCTTGTGATGAGATAAGATTGATTGAAAGAAGCTTTTCTTTGTCCAAATAGACGTTGCGTGTGTGCGATGGTTGTACGTGTTTATATAAATCTAAACGTTTTTTCCTGTCAGCCTTCCCATATGGTCTAGGCGGTTAGGATAGCTGGCTCTCACCCAGCAGACCCGGGTTCGAGTCCCGGTGTGGGAACATTGTACTTATTGCTGCTTAGTTTCGAAGCGGATATTTATACTACCAACTCATGCGCTCTTTTTTAGGGAGCTTGGTCTGCGTGGGAGCTTGGTCTGCGTGGATCTATAGTTGTTACTCACGACCTCGGTATCTTTTTGTAAAATGTTTGCATTCGCACTAGATGCTTAAAGAGGTGCCAGATACGACCGCGTACGTTGCAAAGGCTTGTGATGAGATAAGATTGATCGAAAGAAGCTTTTCGTTGTCCAAATAGCCGTTGCGTGTGTGCGATGGTTGTACGTGTTTATATAAATCTAAAAGTTTTTTCCTTTCAGCCTTCCCATATAGTCTAGGCGGTTAGGATAGCTGGCTCTCACCCAGCAGACCCGGGTTCGAGTCCCGGTGTGGGAACATTGTACTTATTGCTGCTGAGTTTCGAAGCGGATATTTATACTACCAACTCATGCGCTCTTTTTTTGGGAGCTTGGTCTGCTTGGGAGCTTTGTCTGCGTGGATCTATAGTTGTTACTCACGACCTCGGTATCTTTTTGTAAAATGTTTGCATTCGCACTAGATGCTTAACGAGGTGCCAGATTCGAGCGCATACGTTGCAAGTGCTTGTGATGAGATAGGATTGAACGAAAGAAGCTTTTCTTTGTCCCAATAGACGTTGCGTGTGTGCAATGGTTGTACGTATTGTATTACGTTATCGCGTTGCCAAGTTATGCACGTGCTAGGCTCTATGTCTAGTCCACGACATAGAGTGGTGTCCGCATACGTCGAGTCTCGTTCGGCGGGCAGTGCAGCCAGCACCGAGGCCGTGAGGGTCTTCCATAGTTTTGTGTAGTTCTGACTTGGTAAGAGCCCAGGTGGTGCCCTGGTGCTGGAGACCGTCGCGTCGAGGGTGAGACCCGTTAAAGACCTGCAGATGCCCGAGAGCACCTGCCCGAAGCGCGCGAGCATTTAGCCCCCGCGCTTGGAAGGAGGGCGTCACCCCAACCTTTTCCGAAAATGGTTGTACGTGTTTATATAAATCTAAAACTTTTTATCTGTCAGCCTTCCCATATAGTCTAGGCGGTTAAGATAGCTGGCTCTCACCCAGCATACCCGGGTTCGAGTCCCGGTATGGGAACTTGTACTAATTGCTGCTTACTTTCGAAGCGGATATTTATACTACCAACTCATGCGCTCTTTTTTAGGGAGCTTGGTCTGCGTGGATCTATAGTTGTTACTCACGACTTCGGTATCTTTTTGTAAAATGTTTGCATTTGCGCTAGATGCTCAAAGAGGTGCCAGATACGACCGCGTACGTTGCAAAGGCTTGTGATGAGATAAGATTGAACGAAAGAAGCTTTTCTTTGTCCAAATAGACGTTGCGTGTGTGCGATGGTTGTACGTGTTTATATACATCTAAACGTTTTTTCCTGTCAGCCTTCCCATATGGTCTAGGCGGTTAGGATAGCTGTCTCTCACCCAGCAGACCCGGGTTCGAGTCCCGGTGTGGGAACATTGTACTTATTGCTGCTTAGTTTCGAAGCGGATATTTATACTACCAACTCATGCGCTCTTTTTTAGGGAGCTTGGTCTGCGTGGGAGCTTGGTCTGCGTGGATCTATAGTTGTTACTCACGACTTCGGTATCTTTTTGTAAAATGTTTGCATTCGCACTAGATGCTTAAAGAGGTGCCAGATACGACCGCGTACGTTGCAAAGGCTTGTGATGAGATAGGATTGATTGAAAGAAGCTTTTCTTTGTCCAAATAGACGTTGCGTGTGTGCGATCATTGTACGTGTTTATATAAATCTAAAAGTTTTTTCCTGTCAGCCTTCCCATATAGTCTAGGCGGTTAGGATAGCTGGCTCTCACCCAGCAGACCCGAGTTCGAGTCCCGGTGTGGGAACATTGTACTTATTGCTGCTTAGTTTCGAAGCGGATATTTATACTACCAACTCATGCGCTCTTTTTTTGGGAGCTTGGTCTGCTTGGGAGCTTTGTCTGCGTGGATCTATAGTTGTTACTCACGACCTCGGTATCTTTTTGTAAAATGTTTGCATTCGCACTAGATGCTTAACGAGGTGCCAGATTCGAGCGCATACGTTGCAAGTGCTTGTGATGAGATAAGATTGAACGAAAGAAGCTTTTCTTTGTCCCAATAGACGTTGCGTGTGTGCAATGGTTGTACGTATTGTGATACGTTATCGCGTTGCCACGTTATGCACGTGCTAGGCTCTATGGCTAGTCCACGACATAGAGTGGTGTCCGCATACGTCGAGTCTCGTTCGGCGGGCAGTGCAGCCAGCACCGAGGCCGTGAGGGTCTTCCATAGTTTTGTGTAGTTCTGACTTGGTAAGAGCCCAGGTGGTGCCCTGGTGCTGGAGACCGTCGCGTCGAGGGTGAGACCCGTTAAAGACCTGCAGATGCCCGAGAGCACCTGCCCGAAGCGCGCGAGCATTTAGCCCCCGCGCTTGGAAGGAGGGCGTCACCCCAACCTTTTCCGAAAATGGTTGTACGTGTTTATATAAATCTAAAACTTTTTATCTGTCAGCCTTCCCATATAGTCTAGGCGGTTAAGATAGCTGGCTCTCACCCAGCATACCCGGGTTCGAGTCCCGGTATGGGAACTTGTACTAATTGCTGCTTACTTTCGAAGCGGATATTTATACTACCAACTCATGCGCTCTTTTTTAGGGAGCTTGGTCTGCGTGGATCTATAGTTGTTACTCACGACTTCGGTATCTTTTTGTAAAATGTTTGCATTTGCGCTAGATGCTCAAAGAGGTGCCAGATACGACCGCGTACGTTGCAAAGGCTTGTGATGAGATAAGATTGATTGAAAGAAGCTTTTCTTTGTCCAAATAGACGTTGCGTGTGTGCGATGGTTGTACGTGTTTATATACATCTAAACGTTTTTTCCTGTCAGCCTTCCCATATGGTCTAGGCGGTTAGGATAGCTGGCTCTCACCCAGCAGACCCGGGTTCGAGTCCCGGTGTGGGAACATTGTACTTATTGCTGCTTAGTTTCGAAGCGGTTATTTATACTACCAACTCATGCGCTCTCTTTTTAGGGAGCTTGGTCTGCGTGGGAGCTTGGTCTGCGTGGGAGCTTGGTCTGCGTGGGAGCTTGGTCTGCGTGGATCTATAGTTGTTACTCACGACTTCGGTATCTTTTTGTAAAATGTTTGCATTCGCACTAGATGCTTAAAGAGGTGCCAGATACGACCGCGTACGTTGCAAAGGCTTGTGATGAGATAGGATTGATTGAAAGAAGCTTTTCTTTGTCCAAATAGACGTTGCGTGTGTGCGATGGTTGTACGTGTTTATATAAATCTAAAAGTTTTTTCCTGTCAGCCTTCCCATATAGTCTAGGCGGTTAGGATAGCTGGCTCTCACCCAGCAGACCCGAGTTCGAGTCCCGGTGTGGGAACATTGTACTTATTGCTGCTTAGTTTCGAAGCGGATATTTATACTACCAACTCATGCGCTCTTTTTTTGGGAGCTTGGTCTGCTTGGGAGCTTTGTCTGCGTGGATCTATAGTTGTTACTCACGACCTCGGTATCTTTTTGTAAAATGTTTGCTTTCGCACTAGATGCTTAACGAGGTGCCAGATTCGAGCGCATACGTTGCAAGTGCTTGTGATGAGATAAGATTGAACGAAAGAAGCTTTTCTTTGTCCCAATAGACGTTGCTTGTGTGCAATGGTTGTACGTATTGTGATACGTTATCGCGTTGCCACGTTATGCACGTGCTAGGCTCTATGGCTAGTCCACGACATAGAGTGGTGTCCGCATACGTCGAGTCTCGTTCGGCGGGCAGTGCAGCCAGCACCGAGGCCGTGAGGGTCTTCCATAGTTTTGTGTAGTTCTGACTTGGTAAGAGCCCAGGTGGCGCCCTGGTGCTGGAGACCGTCGAGGGTGAGACCCGTTAGAGACCTGCAGATGCCCGAGAGCACCTGCCCGAAGCGCGCGAGCATTTAGCCCCCGCGCTTGGAAGGAGGGCGTCACCCCAACCTTTTCCGAAAATGGTTGTACGTGTTTATATAAATCTAAAACTTTTTATCTGTCAGCCTTCCCATATAGTCTAGGCGGTTAGGATAGCTGGCTCTCACCCAGCATACCCGGGTTCGAGTCCCGGTATGGGAACTTCTACTAATTGCTGCTTACTTTCGAAGCGGATATTTATACTACCAACTCATGCGCTCTTTTTTTAGGGAGCTTGGTCTGCGTGGATCTATAGTTGTTACTCACGACTTCGGTATCTTTTTGTAAAATGTTTGCATTTGCGCTAGATGCTCAAAGAGGTGCCAGATACGACCGCGTACGTTGCAAAGGCTTGTGATGAGATAAGATTGATTGAAAGAAGCTTTTCTTTGTCCAAATAGACGTTGCGTGTGTGCGATGGTTGTACGTGTTTAAATAAATCTAAAAGTTTTTTCCTGTCAGCCTTTCCATATAGTCTAGGCGGTTAGGATAGCTGGCTCTCACCCAGCAGACCCGGGTTCGAGTCCCGGTGTGGGAACATTGTACTTATTGCTGCTTAGTTTCGAAGCGGATATTTATACTACCAACTCATGCGCTCTTTTTTAGGGAGCTTGGTCTGCGTGGGAGCTTGGTCTGCGTGGATCTATAGTTGTTACTCACGACCTCGGTATCTTTTTGTAAAATGTTTGCATTCGCACTAGATGCTTAAAGAGGTGCCAGATACGACCGCGTACGTTGCAAAGGCTTGTGATGAGATAAGATTGATCGAAAGAAGCTTTTCTTTGTCCAAATAGCCGTTGCGTGTGTGCGATGGTTGTACGTGTTTATATAAATCTAAAAGTTTTTTCCTTTCAGCCTTCCCATATAGTCTAGGCGGTTAGGATAGCTGGCTCTCACCCAGCAGACCCGGGTTCGAGTCCCGGTGTGGGAACATTGTACTTATTGCTGCTTAGTTTCGAAGCGGATATTTATACTACCAACTCATGCGCTCTTTTTTTGGGAGCTTGGTCTGCTTGGGAGCTTTGTCTGCGTGGATCTATAGTTGTTACTCACGACCTCGGTATCTTTTTGTAAAATGTTTGCATTCGCACTAGATGCCTAACGAGGTGCCAGATTCGAGCGCATATGTTGCAAGTGCTTGTGATGAGATAAGATTGAGCGAAAGAAGCTTTTCTTCGTCCCAATAGACGTTGCCTGTGTGCAATGGCTGTACGTATTGTGATACGTTATCGCGTTGCCAAGTTATGCACGTGCTAGGCTCTATGTCTAGTCCACGACATAGAGTGGTGTCCGCATACGTCGAGTCTCGTTCGGCGGGCAGTGCAGCCAGCACCGAGGCCGTGAGGGTCTTCCATAGTTTTGTGTAGTTCTGACTTGGTAAGAGCCCAGGTGGCGCCCTGGTGCTGGAGACCGTCGCGTCGAGGGTGAGACCCGTTAGAGACCTGCAGATGCCCGAGAGCACCTGCCCGAAGCGCGCAAGCATTTAGCCCCCGCGCTTGGAAGGAGGGCGTCACCCCAACCTTTTCCGAAAATGGTTGTACGTGTTTATACAAATCTAAAACTTTTATTTGTCAGCCTTCCCATATAGTCTAGGCGGTGAGGATAGCTGGCTCTCACTCAGCAGACCCGGGTTCGAGTCCCGGTGTGGGAACATTGAACTTATTGCTACTTAGTTTCGAAGCAGATATTTATACTACCAACTCATGCGCTCTTTTTTAGGGAGCTTGGTCTGCGTGGGAACTTGGTCTGCTTGGATCTATAGTTGTTACTCACGACTTCGATATCTTTTTGTAAAATGTTTGCATTCGCACTAGATGCTTAAAGAGGTGCCAGATACGACCGCGTACGTTTCAAAGGCCTGTGATGAGATAAGATTGATCGAAAGAAGCTTTTCTTTGTCCAAATAGACGTTGCGTGTGTGCGATGGTTGTACGTGTTTATATAAATCTAAAAGTTTTTTCCTGTCAGCCTTCCCATATAGTCTAGGCGGTTAGGATAGCTGGCTCTCACCCAGCAGACCCGGGTTCGAGTCCCGGTGTGGGAACATTGTACTTATTGCTGCTTAGTTTCGAAGCGGATATTTATACTACCAACTCATGCGCTCTTTTTTTGGGAGCTTGGTCTGCGTGGATCTATAGTTGTTACTCACGACTTCGGTATCTTTTTGTAAAATGTTTGCATTCGCGCTAGATGCTTAACGAGGTGCCAGATACGACCGCATACGTTGCAAGTGCTTGTGATGAGATAAGATTGACCGAAAGAAGCTTTTCTTTGTTCAAATAGACTTTGCGTGTGTGCGATGGTTGTATGTGTTTATATAAATCTAAAAGTTTTTTCCTGTCAGCCTTCCCATATAGTCTAGGCGGTTAGGATAGCTGGCTCTCACCCAGCAGACCCGGGTTCGAGTCCCGGTGTGGGACATTGTACTTATTGCTGCTTAGTTTCGAAGCGGATATTTATACTACCAACTCATGCGCTCTTTTTTTGGGAGCTTGGTCAGCGTGGATCTATAGTTGTTACTCACGACTTCGGTATCTTTTTGTAAAATGTTTGCATTCGCGCTAGATGCTTAACGAGGTGCCAGATACGACCGCATACGTTGCAAGTGCTTGTGATGAGATAAGATTGACCGAAAGAAGCTTTTCTTTGTTCAAATAGACTTTGCGTGTGTGCGATGGTTGTATGTGTTTATATAAATCTAAAAGTTTTTTCCTGTCATCCTTCCCATATAGTCTAGGCGGTTAGGATAGCTGGCTCTCACCCAGCAGACCCGGGTTCGAGTCCCGGTGTGGGAACATTGTACTTATTGCTGCTTAGTTTCGAAGCGGATATTTATACTACCAACTCATGCGCTCTTTTTTTGGGAGCTTGGTCGGAGCTTGGTCTGCGTGGATCTATAGTTGTTACTCACGACTTCGGTATCTTTTTGTAAAATGTTTGCATTTGCGCTAGATGCTTAAAGAGGTGCCAGATACGACCGCGTACGTTGCAAAGGCTTGTGATGAGATAAGATTGACCGAAAGAAGCTTTTCTTTGTTCAAATAGACTTTGCGTGTGTGCGATGGTTGTATGTGTTTATATAAATCTAAAAGTTTTTTCCTGTCAGCCTTCCCATATAGTCTAGGCGGTTAGGATAGCTGGCTCTCACCCAGCAGACCCGGGTTCGAGTCCCGGTGTGGGAACTTGTACTTATTGCTGCTTACTTTCGAAGCGGATATTTATACTACCAACTCATGCGCTCTTTTTTAGGGAGCTTGGTCTGCGTGGGAGCTTGGTCTGCGTGGATCTATAGTTGTTACTCACGACTTCGGTATCTTTTTGTAAAATGTTTGCATTCGCGCTAAATGCTTAACGAGGTGCCAGATACGACCGCGTACGTTGCAAGTGCTTGTGATGAGATAAGATTGACCGAAAGAAGCTTTTCTTTGTTCAAATAGACTTTGCGTGTGTATGATGGTTGTATGTGTTTATATAAATCTAAAAGTTTTTTCCTGTCATCCTTCCCATATAGTCTAGGCGGTTAGGATAGCTGGCTCTCACCCAGCAGACCCGGGTTCGAGTCCCGGTGTGGGAACATTGTACTTATTGCTGCTTAGTTTCGAAGCGGATATTTATACTACCAACTCATGCGCTCTTTTTTTGGGAGCTTGGTCGGAGCTTGGTCTGCGTGGATCTATAGTTGTTACTCACGACTTCGGTATCTTTTTGTAAAATGTTTGCATTTGCGCTAGATGCTTAAAGAGGTGCCAGATACGACCGCGTACGTTGCAAAGGCTTGTGATGAGATAGGATTGATTGAAAGAAGCTTTTCTTTGTCCAAATAGACGTTGCGTGTGTGCGATGGTTGTACGTGCTTATATAAATCTAAAAGTTTTTTCCTGTCAGCCTTCCCATATAGTCTAGGCGGTTAGGATAGCTGGCTCTCACCCAGCAGACCCGAGTTCGAGTCCCGGTGTGGGAACTTGTACTAATTGCTGCTTACTTTCGAAGCGGATATTTATACTACCAACTCATGCGCTCTTTTTTAGGGAGCTTGGTCTGCGTGGATCTATAGTTGATACTCACGACTTCGGTATCTTTTTGTAAAATGTTTGCATTTGCGCAAGATGCTTAAAGAGGTGCCAGATACGACCGCGTACGTTGCAAAGGCTTGTGATGAGATAAGATTGATTGAAAGAAGCTTTTCTTTGTCCAAATAGACGTTGTGTGTGTGCGATGGTTGTATGTGTTTATATAAATCTAAAAGTTTTTTCCTGTCAGCCTTCCCATATAGTCTAGGCGGTTAGGATAGCTGGCTCTCACCCAGCAGACCCGGGTTCGAGTCATGGTGTGGGAACTTGTACTTATTGCTGCTACTTTCGAAGCGGATATTTATACTACCAACTCATGCGCTCTTTTTTAGGGAGCTTGGTCTGCGTGGGAGCTTGGTCTGCGTGGATCTATAGTTGTTACTCACGACTTCGGTATCTTTTTGTAAAATGTTTGCATTCGCGCTAAATGCTTAACGAGGTGCCAGATACGACCGCGTACGTTGCAAGTGCTTGTGATGAGATAAGATTGACCGAAAGAAGCTTTTCTTTGTTCAAATAGACTTTGCGTGTGTATGATGGTTGTATGTGTTTATATAAATCTAAAAGTTTTTTCCTGTCATCCTTCCCATATAGTCTAGGCGGTTAGGATAGCTGGCTCTCACCCAGCAGACCCGGGTTCGAGTCCCGGTGTGGGAACATTGTACTTATTGCTGCTTAGTTTCGAAGCGGATATTTATACTACCAACTCATGCGCTCTTTTTTGGGAGCTTGGTCGGAGCTTGGTCTGCGTGGATCTATAGTTGTTACTCACGACTTCGGTATCTTTTTGTAAAATGTTTGCATTTGCGCTAGATGCTTAAAGAGGTGCCAGATACGACCGCGTACGTTGCAAAGGCTTGTGATGAGATAGGATTGATTGAAAGAAGCTTTTCTTTGTCCAAATAGACGTTGCGTGTGTGCGATGGTTGTACGTGCTTATATAAATCTAAAAGTTTTTTCCTGTCAGCCTTCCCATATAGTCTAGGCGGTTAGGATAGCTGGCTCTCACCCAGCAGACCCGAGTTCGAGTCCCGGTGTGGGAACTTGTACTAATTGCTGCTTACTTTCGAAGCGGATATTTATACTACCAACTCATGCGCTCTTTTTTAGGGAGCTTGGTCTGCGTGGATCTATAGTTGATACTCACGACTTCGGTATCTTTTTGTAAAATGTTTGCATTTGCGCAAGATGCTTAAAGAGGTGCCAGATACGACCGCGTACGTTGCAAAGGCTTGTGATGAGATAAGATTGATTGAAAGAAGCTTTTCTTTGTCCAAATAGACGTTGTGTGTGTGCGATGGTTGTATGTGTTTATATAAATCTAAAAGTTTTTTCCTGTCAGCCTTCCCATATAGTCTAGGCGGTTAGGATAGCTGGCTCTCACCCAGCAGACCCGGGTTCGAGTCATGGTGTGGGAACTTGTACTTATTGCTGCTACTTTCGAAGCGGATATTTATACTACCAACTCATGCGCTCTTTTTTAGGGAGCTTGGTCTGCGTGGGAGCTTGGTCTGCGTGGGAGCTTGGTCTGCGTGGATCTATAGTTGTTACTCACGACTTCGGTATCTTTTTGTAAAATGTTTGCATTCGCGCTAGATGCTTAAAGAGGTGCCAGATTCGATCGCATACGTTGCAAGTGCTTGTGATGAAATAAGATTGACCGAAAGAAGCTTTTCTTTGTCCAAATGGACGCTGCGTGTGTGCAATGGTTGTACGTGTTTATATAAATCTAAAACTTTTTATCTGTCAGCCTTCCCATATAGTCTAGGCGGTTAGGAAAGCTGGCTCTCACCCAGCAGACCCGGGTTCGAGTCCCGGTGTGGGAACTTGTACTTATTGCTGCTTACTTTCGAAGCGGATATTTATACTACCAACTCATGCGCTCTTTTTTAGGGAGCTTGGTCTGCGTGGGAGCTTGGTCTGCGTGGATCTATAGTTGTTACTCACGACTTCGGTATCTTTTTCTAAAATGTTTGCATTCGCGCTAGATGCTTAACGAGGTGCCAGATTCGAGCGCATACGTTACAAGTGCTTGTGATGAGATAAGATTGAACGAAAGAAGCTTTTCTTTGTCCAATAGACGTTGCGTGTGTGCAATGGTTGTACGTATTGTATTGTATTGTATTACGTTATCGCGTTGCCAAATTACGCACGTGCTAGGCTCTATGTCTAGTCCACGACATAGAGTGGTGTCCGCATACGTCGAGTCTCGTTCGGCGGGCAGTGCAGCCAGCACCGAGGCCGTGAGGGTCTTCCATAGTTTTGTGTAGTTCTGACTTGGTAAGAGCCCAGGTGGCGCCCTGGTGCTGGAGACCGTCGCGTCGAGGGTGAGACCCGTTAGAGACCTGCAGATGCCCGAGAGCACCTGCCCGAAGCGCGCGAGCATTTAGCCCCCGCGCTTGGAAGGAGGGCGTCACCCTAACCTTTTCCGAAAATGGTTGTACGTGTTTATATAAATCTAAAACGTATATCTGTCAGCCTTCCCATATTGTCTAGGCGGTTAGGATAGCTGGCTCTCACCCAGCAGACCCGGGTTCGAGTCCCGGTGTGGGAATATTGAACTTATTGATGCTTAGTTTCGAAGCGGATATTTATACTACCAACTCATGCGCTCTTTCTTAGGAAGCTTGGTCTGCGTTGATCTATAGTTGTTACTCACGACCTCGGTATCTTTTTGTAAAATGTTTGCATTCGCGCTAGATGCTTAACGAGGTGCCAGATTCGAGCGCATACGTTGCAAGTGCTTGTGATGAGATAAGAATGACCGAAAGAAGCTTTTCTTTGTCGAAAAAGACTTTGCGTGTGTGCGATGGTCTACGTGTTTATATTAATCTAAAAGATTTTTCCTGTCAGCCTTCCCATATAGTCTAGGCGGTTAGGATAGCTGGCTCTCACCCAGCAGACCCGGGTTCGAGTCCCGGTGTGGAGACATTGTACTTATTACTGCTTACTTTCGAAGCGGATATTTATACTACCAACTCATGCGCTCTTTTTTAGGGAGCTTGGTCTGCGTGGATCTATAGTTTTTAGTCACGACTTCGGTATCTTTTTGTAAAATGTTTGCATTCGCGCTAGATGCTTAAAGAGGTGCCAGATTCGATTGCATACGTTGCAAGTGCTTGTGATGAAATAAGAATGACCGAAAGAAGCTTTTCTTTGTCCAAATAGACGCTGCGTGTGTGCAATGGTTGTACGTGTTTATATAAATCTAAAAGTTTTTTCCTGTCAGCCTTCCCATATAGTCTAGGCGGTTAGGATAGCTGGCTCTCACCCAGCAGACCCGGGTTCGAGTCATGGTGTGGGAACTTGTACTTATTGCTACTACTTTCGAAGCGGATATTTATTCTACCAGCTCATGCGCTCTTTTTTAGGGAGCTTGGTCTGCGTTGATCTATGGTTGTTACTCACGACTTCGGTATCTTTTTGTAAAATGTTTGCATTTGCGCTAGATGCTTAACGAGGTGCCAGATTCGAGCGCATACGTTGCAAGTGCTTGTGATGAGATAAGATTGAACGAAAGAAGTTTTTCTTTGTCCCAATAGACGTTGCGTGTATGCAATGGTTGTACGTATTGTATTGTATTGTATTACGTTATCGCGTTGCCAAGTCATGCACGTGCTAGGCTCTATGTCTAGTCCACGACATAGAGTGGTGTCCGCATACGTCGAGTCTCGTTCGGCGGGCAGTGCAGCCAGCACCGAGGCCGTGAGGGGCTTCCATAGTTTTGTGTAGTTCTGACTTGGTAAGAGCCCAGGTGGCGCCCTGGTGCTGGAGACCGTCGCGTCGAGGGTGAGACCCGTTAGAGACCTGCAGATGCCCGAGAGCACCTGCCCGAAGCGCGCGAGCATTTAGCCCCCGCGCTTGGAAGGAGGGCGTCACCCCAACCTTTTCCGAAAATGGTTGTACGTGTTTATATAAATCTAAAACCTATATCTGTCAGCCTTCCCATATTGTCTAGGCGGTTAGGATAGCTGGCTCTCACCCAGCAGACCCGGGTTCGAGTCCCGGTGTGGGAACATTGAACTTATTGCTGCTTAGTTTCGAAGCGGATGTTTATACTACCAACTCATGCGCTCTTTTTTAGGGAGCTTGGTCTGCGTGGATCTATAGTTGATACTCACCACTTCGGTATCTTTTTGTAAAATGTTTGCATTTGCGCAAGATGCTTAAAGAGGTGCCAGATACGACCGCGTACGTTGCAAAGGCTTGTGATGAGATAAGATTGATTGAAAGAAGCTTTTCTTTGTCCAAATAGACGTTGTGTGTGTGCGATGGTTGTATGTGTTTATATAAATCTAAAAGTTTTTTCCTGTCAGCCTTCCCATATAGTCTAGGCGGTTAGGATAGCTGGCTCTCACCCAGCAGACCCGGGTTCGAGTCATGGTGTGGGAACTTGTACTTATTGCTGCTACTTTCGAAGCGGATATTTATACTACCAACTCATGCGCTCTTTTTAGGGAGCTTGGTCTGCGTGGGAGCTTGGTCTGCGTGGGAGCTTGGTCTGCGTGGATCTATAGTTGTTACTCACGACTTCGGTATCTTTTTGTAAAATGTTTGCATTTGCGCTAGATGCTTAAAGAGGTGCCAGATACGACCGCGTACGTTGCAAAGGCTTGTGATGAGATAGGATTGATTGAAAGAAGCTTTTCTTTGTCCAAATAGACGTTGCGTGTGTGCGATGGTTGTACGTGCTTATATAAATCTAAAAGTTTTTTCCTGTCAGCCTTCCCATATAGTCTAGGCGGTTAGGATAGCTGGCTCTCACCCAGCAGACCCGAGTTCGAGTCCCGGTGTGGGAACTTGTACTAATTGCTGCTTACTTTCGAAGCGGATATTTATACTACCAACTCATGCGCTCTTTTTTAGGGAGCTTGGTCTGCGTGGATCTATAGTTGATACTCACGACTTCGGTATCTTTTTGTAAAATGTTTGCATTTGCGCAAGATGCTTAAAGAGGTGCCAGATACGACCGCGTACGTTGCAAAGGCTTGTGATGAGATAAGATTGATTGAAAGAAGCTTTTCTTTGTCCAAATAGACGTTGTGTGTGTGCGATGGTTGTATGTGTTTATATAAATCTAAAAGTTTTTTCCTGTCAGCCTTCCCATATAGTCTAGGCGGTTAGGATAGCTGGCTCTCACCCAGCAGACCCGGGTTCGAGTCATGGTGTGGGAACTTGTACTTTTTGCTGCTACTTTCGAAGCGGATATTTATACTACCAACTCATGCGCTCTTTTTTAGGGAGCTTGGTCTGCGTGGGAGCTTGGTCTGCGTGGGAGCTTGGTCTGCGTGGATCTATAGTTGTTACTCACGACTTCGGTATCTTTTTGTAAAATATTTGCATTCGCGCTAGATGCTTAAAGAGGTGCCAGATTCGATCGCATACGTTGCAAGTGCTTGTGATGAATAAGATTGACCGAAAGAAGCTTTTCTTTGTCCAAATGGACGCTGCGTGTGTGCAATGGTTGTACGTGTTTATATAAATCTAAAAGTTTTTTCCTGTCAGCCTTCCCATATAGTCTAGGCGGTTAGGAAAGCTGGCTCTCACCCAGCAGACCCGGGTTCGAGTCCCGGTGTGGGAACTTGTACTTATTGCTGCTTACTTTCGAAGCGGATATTTATACTACCAACTCATGCGCTCTTTTTTAGGGAGCTTGGTCTGCGTGGGAGCTTGGTCTGCGTGGATCTATAGTTGTTACTCACGACTTCGGTATCTTTTTCTAAAATGTTTGCATTCGCGCTAGATGCTTAACGAGGTGCCAGATTCGAGCGCATACGTTACAAGTGCTTGTGATGAGATAAGATTGAACGAAAGAAGCTTTTCTTTGTCCAATAGACGTTGCGTGTGTGCAATGGTTGTACGTATTGTATTGTATTGTATTACGTTATCGCGTTGCCAAATTATGCACGTGCTAGGCTCTATGTCTAGTCCACGACATAGAGTGGTGTCCGCATACGTCGAGTCTCGTTCGGCGGGCAGTGCAGCCAGCACCGAGGCCGTGAGGGTCTTCCATAGTTTTGTGTAGTTCTGACTTGGTAAGAGCCCAGGTGGTGCCCTGGTGCTGGAGACCGTCGCGTCGAGGGTGAGACCCGTTAAAGACCTGCAGATGCCCGAGAGCACCTGCCCGAAGCGCGCGAGCATTTAGCCCCCGCGCTTGGAAGGAGGGCGTCACCCCAACCTTTTCCGAAAATGGTTGTACGTGTTTATATAAATCTAAAACTTTTTATCTGTCAGCCTTCCCATATAGTCTAGGCGGTTAAGATAGCTGGCTCTCACCCAGCATACCCGGGTTCGAGTCCCGGTATGGGAACTTGTACTAATTGCTGCTTACTTTCGAAGCGGATATTTATACTACCAACTCATGCGCTCTTTTTTAGGGAGCTTGGTCTGCGTGGATCTATAGTTGTTACTCACGACTTCGGTATCTTTTTGTAAAATGTTTGCATTTGCGCTAGATGCTCAAAGAGGTGCCAGATACGACCGCGTACGTTGCAAAGGCTTGTGATGAGATAAGATTGAACGAAAGAAGCTTTTCTTTGTCCAAATAGACGTTGCGTGTGTGCGATGGTTGTACGTGTTTATAACATCTAAACGTTTTTTCCTGTCAGCCTTCCCATATGGTCTAGGCGGTTAGGATAGCTGTCTCTCACCCAGCAGACCCGGGTTCGAGTCCCGGTGTGGGAACATTGTACTTATTGCTGCTTAGTTTCGAAGCGGATATTTATACTACCAACTCATGCGCTCTTTTTTAGGGAGCTTGGTCTGCGTGGGAGCTTGGTCTGCGTGGATCTATAGTTGTTACTCACGACTTCGGTATCTTTTTGTAAAATGTTTGCATTCGCACTAGATGCTTAAAGAGGTGCCAGATACGACCGCGTACGTTGCAAAGGCTTGTGATGAGATAGGATTGATTGAAAGAAGCTTTTCTTTGTCCAAATAGACGTTGCGTGTGTGCGATCATTGTACGTGTTTATATAAATCTAAAAGTTTTTTCCTGTCAGCCTTCCCATATAGTCTAGGCGGTTAGGATAGCTGGCTCTCACCCAGCAGACCCGAGTTCGAGTCCCGGTGTGGGAACATTGTACTTATTGCTGCTTAGTTTCGAAGCGGATATTTATACTACCAACTCATGCGCTCTTTTTTTGGGAGCTTGGTCTGCTTGGGAGCTTTGTCTGCGTGGATCTATAGTTGTTACTCACGACCTCGGTATCTTTTTGTAAAATGTTTGCATTCGCACTAGATGCTTAACGAGGTGCCAGATTCGAGCGCATACGTTGCAAGTGCTTGTGATGAGATAAGATTGAACGAAAGAAGCTTTTCTTTGTCCCAATAGACGTTGCGTGTGTGCAATGGTTGTACGTATTGTGATACGTTATCGCGTTGCCAACGTTATGCACGTGCTAGGCTCTATGCTAGTCCACGACATAGAGTGGTGTCCGCATACGTCGAGTCTCGTTCGGCGGGCAGTGCAGCCAGCACCGAGGCCGTGAGGGTCTTCCATAGTTTTGTGTAGTTCTGACTTGGTAAGAGCCCAGGTGGTGCCCTGGTGCTGGAGACCGTCGCGTCGAGGGTGAGACCCGTTAAAGACCTGCAGATGCCCGAGAGCACCTGCCCGAAGCGCGCGAGCATTTAGCCCCCGCGCTTGGAAGGAGGGCGTCACCCCAACCTTTTCCGAAAATGGTTGTACGTGTTTATATAAATCTAAAACTTTTTATCTGTCAGCCTTCCCATATAGTCTAGGCGGTTAAGATAGCTGGCTCTCACCCAGCATACCCGGGTTCGAGTCCCGGTATGGGAACTTGTACTAATTGCTGCTTACTTTCGAAGCGGATATTTATACTACCAACTCATGCGCTCTTTTTTAGGGAGCTTGGTCTGCGTGGATCTATAGTTGTTACTCACGACTTCGGTATCTTTTTGTAAAATGTTTGCATTTGCGCTAGATGCTCAAAGAGGTGCCAGATACGACCGCGTACGTTGCAAAGGCTTGTGATGAGATAAGATTGATTGAAAGAAGCTTTTCTTTGTCCAAATAGACGTTGCGTGTGTGCGATGGTTGTACGTGTTTATATACATCTAAACGTTTTTTCCTGTCAGCCTTCCCATATGGTCTAGGCGGTTAGGATAGCTGGCTCTCACCCAGCAGACCCGGGTTCGAGTCCCGGTGTGGGAACATTGTACTTATTGCTGCTTAGTTTTGAAGCGGATATTTATACTACCAACTCATGCGCTCTTTTTTAGGGAGCTTGGTCTGCGTGGGAGCTTGGTCTGCGTGGGAGCTTGGTCTGCGTGGGAGCTTGGTCTGCGTGGATCTATAGTTGTTACTCACGACTCGGTATCTTTTTGTAAAATGTTTGCATTCGCACTAGATGCTTAAAGAGGTGCCAGATACGACCGCGTACGTTGCAAAGGCTTGTGATGAGATAGGATTGATTGAAAGAAGCTTTTCTTTGTCCAAATAGACGTTGCGTGTGTGCGATGGTTGTACGTGTTTATATAAATCTAAAAGTTTTTTCCTGTCAGCCTTCCCATATAGTCTAGGCGGTTAGGATAGCTGGCTCTCACCCAGCAGACCCGAGTTCGAGTCCCGGTGTGGGAACATTGTACTTATTGCTGCTTAGTTTCGAAGCGGATATTTATACTACCAACTCATGCGCTCTTTTTTTGGGAGCTTGGTCTGCTTGGGAGCTTTGTCTGCGTGGATCTATAGTTGTTACTCACGACCTCGGTATCTTTTGTAAAATGTTTGCTTTCGCACTAGATGCTTAACGAGGTGCCAGATTCGAGCGCATACGTTGCAAGTGCTTGTGATGAGATAAGATTGAACGAAAGAAGCTTTTCTTTGTCCCAATAGACGTTGCTTGTGTGCAATGGTTGTACGTATTGTGATACGTTATCGCGTTGCCACGTTATGCACGTGCTAGGCTCTATGGCTAGTCCACGACATAGAGTGGTGTCCGCATACGTCGAGTCTCGTTCGGCGGGCAGTGCAGCCAGCACCGAGGCCGTGAGGGTCTTCCATAGTTTTGTGTAGTTCTGACTTGGTAAGAGCCCAGGTGGCGCCCTGGTGCTGGAGACCGTCGAGGGTGAGACCCGTTAGAGACCTGCAGATGCCCGAGAGCACCTGCCCGAAGGCGCGAGCATTTAGCCCCCGCGCTTGGAAGGAGGGCGTCACCCCAACCTTTTCCGAAAATGGTTGTACGTGTTTATATAAATCTAAAACTTTTTATCTGTCAGCCTTCCCATATAGTCTAGGCGGTTAGGATAGCTGGCTCTCACCCAGCATACCCGGGTTCGAGTCCCGGTATGGGAACTTCTACTAATTGCTGCTTACTTTCGAAGCGGATATTTATACTACCAACTCATGCGCTCTTTTTTAGGGAGCTTGGTCTGCGTGGATCTATAGTTGTTACTCACGACTTCGGTATCTTTTTGTAAAATGTTTGCATTTGCGCTAGATGCTCAAAGAGGTGCCAGATACGACCGCGTACGTTGCAAAGGCTTGTGATGAGATAAGATTGATTGAAAGAAGCTTTTCTTTGTCCAAATAGACGTTGCGTGTGTGCGATGGTTGTACGTGTTTAAATAAATCTAAAAGTTTTTTCCTGTCAGCCTTTCCATATAGTCTAGGCGGTTAGGATAGCTGGCTCTCACCCAGCAGACCCGGGTTCGAGTCCCGGTGTGGGAACATTGTACTTATTGCTGCTTAGTTTCGAAGCGGATATTTATACTACCAACTCATGCGCTCTTTTTTAGGGAGCTTGGTCTGCGTGGGAGCTTGGTCTGCGTGGATCTATAGTTGTTACTCACGACCTCGGTATCTTTTTGTAAAATGTTTGCATTCGCACTAGATGCTTAAAGAGGTGCCAGATACGACCGCGTACGTTGCAAAGGCTTGTGATGAGATAAGATTGATCGAAAGAAGCTTTTCTTTGTCCAAATAGCCGTTGCGTGTGTGCGATGGTTGTACGTGTTTATATAAATCTAAAAGTTTTTTCCTTTCAGCCTTCCCATATAGTCTAGGCGGTTAGGATAGCTGGCTCTCACCCAGCAGACCCGGGTTCGAGTCCCGGTGTGGGAACATTGTACTTATTGCTGCTTAGTTTCGAAGCGGATATTATACTACCAACTCATGCGCTCTTTTTTTGGGAGCTTGGTCTGCTTGGGAGCTTTGTCTGCGTGGATCTATAGTTGTTACTCACGACCTCGGTATCTTTTTGTAAAATGTTTGCATTCGCACTAGATGCCTAACGAGGTGCCAGATTCGAGCGCATATGTTGCAAGTGCTTGTGATGAGATAAGATTGAGCGAAAGAAGCTTTTCTTCGTCCCAATAGACGTTGCCTGTGTGCAATGGCTGTACGTATTGTGATACGTTATCGCGTTGCCAAGTTATGCACGTGCTAGGCTCTATGTCTAGTCCACGACATAGAGTGGTGTCCGCATACGTCGAGTCTCGTTCGGCGGGCAGTGCAGCCAGCACCGAGGCCGTGAGGGTCTTCCATAGTTTTGTGTAGTTCTGACTTGGTAAGAGCCCAGGTGGCGCCCTGGTGCTGGAGACCGTCGCGTCGAGGGTGAGACCCGTTAGAGACCTGCAGATGCCCGAGAGCACCTGCCCGAAGCGCGCAAGCATTTAGCCCCGCGCTTGGAAGGAGGGCGTCACCCCAACCTTTTCCGAAAATGGTTGTACGTGTTTATACAAATCTAAAACTTTTATTTGTCAGCCTTCCCATATAGTCTAGGCGGTGAGGATAGCTGGCTCTCACTCAGCAGACCCGGGTTCGAGTCCCGGTGTGGGAACATTGAACTTATTGCTACTTAGTTTCGAAGCAGATATTTATACTACCAACTCATGCGCTCTTTTTTAGGGAGCTTGGTCTGCGTGGGAACTTGGTCTGCTTGGATCTATAGTTGTTACTCACGACTTCGGTATCTTTTTGTAAAATGTTTGCATTCGCACTAGATGCTTAAAGAGGTGCCAGATACGACCGCGTACGTTTCAAAGGCCTGTGATGAGATAAGATTGATCGAAAGAAGCTTTTCTTTGTCCAAATAGACGTTGCGTGTGTGCGATGGTTGTACGTGTTTATATAAATCTAAAAGTTTTTTCCTGTCAGCCTTCCCATATAGTCTAGGCGGTTAGGATAGCTGGCTCTCACCCAGCAGACCCGGGTTCGAGTCCCGGTGTGGGAACATTGTACTTATTGCTGCTTAGTTTCGAAGCGGATATTTATACTACCAACTCATGCGCTCTTTTTTGGGAGCTTGGTCTGCGTGGATCTATAGTTGTTACTCACGACTTCGGTATCTTTTTGTAAAATGTTTGCATTCGCGCTAGATGCTTAACGAGGTGCCAGATACGACCGCATACGTTGCAAGTGCTTGTGATGAGATAAGATTGACCGAAAGAAGCTTTTCTTTGTTCAAATAGACTTTGCGTGTGTGCGATGGTTGTATGTGTTTATATAAATCTAAAAGTTTTTTCCTGTCAGCCTTCCCATATAGTCTAGGCGGTTAGGATAGCTGGCTCTCACCCAGCAGACCCGGGTTCGAGTCCCGGTGTGGGACCATTGTACTTATTGCTGCTTAGTTTCGAAGCGGATATTTATACTACCAACTCATGCGCTCTTTTTTTGGGAGCTTGGTCAGCGTGGATCTATAGTTGTTACTCACGACTTCGGTATCTTTTTGTAAAATGTTTGCATTCGCGCTAGATGCTTAACGAGGTGCCAGATACGACCGCATACGTTGCAAGTGCTTGTGATGAGATAAGATTGACCGAAAGAAGCTTTTCTTTGTTCAAATAGACTTTGCGTGTGTGCGATGGTTGTATGTGTTTATATAAATCTAAAAGTTTTTTCCTGTCATCCTTCCCATATAGTCTAGGCGGTTAGGATAGCTGGCTCTCACCCAGCAGACCCGGGTTCGAGTCCCGGTGTGGGAACATTGTACTTATTGCTGCTTAGTTTCGAAGCGGATATTTATACTACCAACTCATGCGCTCTTTTTTTGGGAGCTTGGTCGGAGCTTGGTCTGCGTGGATCTATAGTTGTTACTCACGACTTCGGTATCTTTTTGTAAAATGTTTGCATTTGCGCTAGATGCTTAAAGAGGTGCCAGATACGACCGCGTACGTTGCAAAGGCTTGTGATGAGATAAGATTGACCGAAAGAAGCTTTTCTTTGTTCAAATAGACTTTGCGTGTGTGCGATGGTTGTATGTGTTTATATAAATCTAAAAGTTTTTTCCTGTCAGCCTTCCCATATAGTCTAGGCGGTTAGGATAGCTGGCTCTCACCCAGCAGACCCGGGTTCGAGTCCCGGTGTGGGAACTTGTACTTATTGCTGCTTACTTTCGAAGCGGATATTTATACTACCAACTCATGCGCTCTTTTTTAGGGAGCTTGGTCTGCGTGGGAGCTTGGTCTGCGTGGATCTATAGTTGTTACTCACGACTTCGGTATCTTTTTGTAAAATGTTTGCATTCGCGCTAAATGCTTAACGAGGTGCCAGATACGACCGCGTACGTTGCAAGTGCTTGTGATGAGATAAGATTGACCGAAAGAAGCTTTTCTTTGTTCAAATAGACTTTGCGTGTGTATGATGGTTGTATGTGTTTATATAAATCTAAAAGTTTTTTCCTGTCATCCTTCCCATATAGTCTAGGCGGTTAGGATAGCTGGCTCTCACCCAGCAGACCCGGGTTCGAGTCCCGGTGTGGGAACATTGTACTTATTGCTGCTTAGTTTCGAAGCGGATATTTATACTACCAACTCATGCGCTCTTTTTTTGGGAGCTTGGTCGGAGCTTGGTCTGCGTGGATCTATAGTTGTTACTCACGACTTCGGTATCTTTTTGTAAAATGTTTGCATTTGCGCTAGATGCTTAAAGAGGTGCCAGATACGACCGCGTACGTTGCAAAGGCTTGTGATGAGATAGGATTGATTGAAAGAAGCTTTTCTTTGTCCAAATAGACGTTGCGTGTGTGCGATGGTTGTACGTGCTTATATAAATCTAAAAGTTTTTTCCTGTCAGCCTTCCCATATAGTCTAGGCGGTTAGGATAGCTGGCTCTCACCCAGCAGACCCGAGTTCGAGTCCCGGTGTGGGAACTTGTACTAATTGCTGCTTACTTTCGAAGCGGATATTTATACTACCAACTCATGCGCTCTTTTTTAGGGAGCTTGGTCTGCGTGGATCTATAGTTGATACTCACGACTTCGGTATCTTTTTGTAAAATGTTTGCATTTGCGCAAGATGCTTAAAGAGGTGCCAGATACGACCGCGTACGTTGCAAAGGCTTGTGATGAGATAAGATTGATTGAAAGAAGCTTTTCTTTGTCCAAATAGACGTTGTGTGTGTGCGATGGTTGTATGTGTTTATATAAATCTAAAAGTTTTTTCCTGTCAGCCTTCCCATATAGTCTAGGCGGTTAGGATAGCTGGCTCTCACCCAGCAGACCCGGGTTCGAGTCATGGTGTGGGAACTTGTACTTATTGCTGCTACTTTCGAAGCGGATATTTATACTACCAACTCATGCGCTCTTTTTAGGGAGCTTGGTCTGCGTGGGAGCTTGGTCTGCGTGGATCTATAGTTGTTACTCACGACTTCGGTATCTTTTTGTAAAATGTTTGCATTCGCGCTAAATGCTTAACGAGGTGCCAGATACGACCGCGTACGTTGCAAGTGCTTGTGATGAGATAAGATTGACCGAAAGAAGCTTTTCTTTGTTCAAATAGACTTTGCGTGTGTATGATGGTTGTATGTGTTTATATAAATCTAAAAGTTTTTTCCTGTCATCCTTCCCATATAGTCTAGGCGGTTAGGATAGCTGGCTCTCACCCAGCAGACCCGGGTTCGAGTCCCGGTGTGGGAACATTGTACTTATTGCTGCTTAGTTTCGAAGCGGATATTTATACTACCAACTCATGCGCTCTTTTTTGGGAGCTTGGTCGGAGCTTGGTCTGCGTGGATCTATAGTTGTTACTCACGACTTCGGTATCTTTTTGTAAAATGTTTGCATTTGCGCTAGATGCTTAAAGAGGTGCCAGATACGACCGCGTACGTTGCAAAGGCTTGTGATGAGATAGGATTGATTGAAAGAAGCTTTTCTTTGTCCAAATAGACGTTGCGTGTGTGCGATGGTTGTACGTGCTTATATAAATCTAAAAGTTTTTTCCTGTCAGCCTTCCCATATAGTCTAGGCGGTTAGGATAGCTGGCTCTCACCCAGCAGACCCGAGTTCGAGTCCCGGTGTGGGAACTTGTACTAATTGCTGCTTACTTTCGAAGCGGATATTTATACTACCAACTCATGCGCTCTTTTTTAGGGAGCTTGGTCTGCGTGGATCTATAGTTGATACTCACGACTTCGGTATCTTTTTGTAAAATGTTTGCATTTGCGCAAGATGCTTAAAGAGGTGCCAGATACGACCGCGTACGTTGCAAAGGCTTGTGATGAGATAAGATTGATTGAAAGAAGCTTTTCTTTGTCCAAATAGACGTTGTGTGTGTGCGATGGTTGTATGTGTTTATATAAATCTAAAAGTTTTTTCCTGTCAGCCTTCCCATATAGTCTAGGCGGTTAGGATAGCTGGCTCTCACCCAGCAGACCCGGGTTCGAGTCATGGTGTGGGAACTTGTACTTATTGCTGCTACTTTCGAAGCGGATATTTATACTACCAACTCATGCGCTCTTTTTTAGGAGCTTGGTCTGCGTGGGAGCTTGGTCTGCGTGGGAGCTTGGTCTGCGTGGATCTATAGTTGTTACTCACGACTTCGGTATCTTTTGTAAAATGTTTGCATTCGCGCTAGATGCTTAAAGAGGTGCCAGATTCGATCGCATACGTTGCAAGTGCTTGTGATGAAATAAGATTGACCGAAAGAAGCTTTTCTTTGTCCAAATGGACGCTGCGTGTGTGCAATGGTTGTACGTGTTTATATAAATCTAAAACTTTTTATCTGTCAGCCTTCCCATATAGTCTAGGCGGTTAGGAAAGCTGGCTCTCACCCAGCAGACCCGGGTTCGAGTCCCGGTGTGGGAACTTGTACTTATTGCTGCTTACTTTCGAAGCGGATATTTATACTACCAACTCATGCGCTCTTTTTTAGGGAGCTTGGTCTGCGTGGGAGCTTGGTCTGCGTGGATCTATAGTTGTTACTCACGACTTCGGTATCTTTTTCTAAAATGTTTGCATTCGCGCTAGATGCTTAACGAGGTGCCAGATTCGAGCGCATACGTTACAAGTGCTTGTGATGAGATAAGATTGAACGAAAGAAGCTTTTCTTTGTCCAATAGACGTTGCGTGTGTGCAATGGTTGTACGTATTGTATTGTATTGTATTACGTTATCGCGTTGCCAAATTACGCACGTGCTAGGCTCTATGTCTAGTCCACGACATAGAGTGGTGTCCGCATACGTCGAGTCTCGTTCGGCGGGCAGTGCAGCCAGCACCGAGGCCGTGAGGGTCTTCCATAGTTTTGTGTAGTTCTGACTTGGTAAGAGCCCAGGTGGCGCCCTGGTGCTGGAGACCGTCGCGTCGAGGGTGAGACCCGTTAGAGACCTGCAGATGCCCGAGAGCACCTGCCCGAAGCGCGCGAGCATTTAGCCCCCGCGCTTGGAAGGAGGGCGTCACCCTAACCTTTTCCGAAAATGGTTGTACGTGTTTATATAAATCTAAAACGTATATCTGTCAGCCTTCCCATATTGTCTAGGCGGTTAGGATAGCTGGCTCTCACCCAGCAGACCCGGGTTCGAGTCCCGGTGTGGGAATATTGAACTTATTGATGCTTAGTTTCGAAGCGGATATTTATACTACCAACTCATGCGCTCTTTCTTAGGAAGCTTGGTCTGCGTTGATCTATAGTTGTTACTCACGACCTCGGTATCTTTTTGTAAAATGTTTGCATTCGCGCTAGATGCTTAACGAGGTGCCAGATTCGAGCGCATACGTTGCAAGTGCTTGTGATGAGATAAGAATGACCGAAAGAAGCTTTTCTTTGTCGAAAAAGACTTTGCGTGTGTGCGATGGTCTACGTGTTTATATTAATCTAAAAGATTTTTCCTGTCAGCCTTCCCATATAGTCTAGGCGGTTAGGATAGCTGGCTCTCACCCAGCAGACCCGGGTTCGAGTCCCGGTGTGGAGACATTGTACTTATTACTGCTTACTTTCGAAGCGGATATTTATACTACCAACTCATGCGCTCTTTTTTAGGGAGCTTGGTCTGCGTGGATCTATAGTTTTTAGTCACGACTTCGGTATCTTTTTGTAAAATGTTTGCATTCGCGCTAGATGCTTAAAGAGGTGCCAGATTCGATTGCATACGTTGCAAGTGCTTGTGATGAAATAAGAATGACCGAAAGAAGCTTTTCTTTGTCCAAATAGACGCTGCGTGTGTGCAATGGTTGTACGTGTTTATATAAATCTAAAAGTTTTTTCCTGTCAGCCTTCCCATATAGTCTAGGCGGTTAGGATAGCTGGCTCTCACCCAGCAGACCCGGGTTCGAGTCATGGTGTGGGAACTTGTACTTATTGCTACTACTTTCGAAGCGGATATTTATTCTACCAGCTCATGCGCTCTTTTTTAGGGAGCTTGGTCTGCGTTGAT
Organism: Plasmopara viticola; assembly: GCA_001695595.3. Lineage (NCBI taxonomy): Eukaryota > Oomycota > Peronosporomycetes > Peronosporales > Peronosporaceae > Plasmopara > Plasmopara viticola. The sequence goes on along the minus strand of MBPM02000118.1, from coordinate 19,088 downwards.
CTATGGTTGTTACTCACGACTTCGGTATCTTTTTGTAAAATGTTTGCATTTGCGCTAGATGCTTAACGAGGTGCCAGATTCGAGCGCATACGTTGCAAGTGCTTGTGATGAGATAAGATTGAACGAAAGAAGTTTTTCTTTGTCCCAATAGACGTTGCGTGTATGCAATGGTTGTACGTATTGTATTGTATTGTATTACGTTATCGCGTTGCCAAGTCATGCACGTGCTAGGCTCTATGTCTAGTCCACGACATAGAGTGGTGTCCGCATACGTCGAGTCTCGTTCGGCGGGCAGTGCAGCCAGCACCGAGGCCGTGAGGGGCTTCCATAGTTTTGTGTAGTTCTGACTTGGTAAGAGCCCAGGTGGCGCCCTGGTGCTGGAGACCGTCGCGTCGAGGGTGAGACCCGTTAGAGACCTGCAGATGCCCGAGAGCACCTGCCCGAAGCGCGCGAGCATTTAGCCCCCGCGCTTGGAAGGAGGGCGTCACCCCAACCTTTTCCGAAAATGGTTGTACGTGTTTATATAAATCTAAAACCTATATCTGTCAGCCTTCCCATATTGTCTAGGCGGTTAGGATAGCTGGCTCTCACCCAGCAGACCCGGGTTCGAGTCCCGGTGTGGGAACATTGAACTTATTGCTGCTTAGTTTCGAAGCGGATGTTTATACTACCAACTCATGCGCTCTTTTTTAGGGAGCTTGGTCTGCGTGGATCTATAGTTGATACTCACCACTTCGGTATCTTTTTGTAAAATGTTTGCATTTGCGCAAGATGCTTAAAGAGGTGCCAGATACGACCGCGTACGTTGCAAAGGCTTGTGATGAGATAAGATTGATTGAAAGAAGCTTTTCTTTGTCCAAATAGACGTTGTGTGTGTGCGATGGTTGTATGTGTTTATATAAATCTAAAAGTTTTTTCCTGTCAGCCTTCCCATATAGTCTAGGCGGTTAGGATAGCTGGCTCTCACCCAGCAGACCCGGGTTCGAGTCATGGTGTGGGAACTTGTACTTATTGCTGCTACTTTCGAAGCGGATATTTATACTACCAACTCATGCGCTCTTTTTAGGGAGCTTGGTCTGCGTGGGAGCTTGGTCTGCGTGGGAGCTTGGTCTGCGTGGATCTATAGTTGTTACTCACGACTTCGGTATCTTTTTGTAAAATGTTTGCATTTGCGCTAGATGCTTAAAGAGGTGCCAGATACGACCGCGTACGTTGCAAAGGCTTGTGATGAGATAGGATTGATTGAAAGAAGCTTTTCTTTGTCCAAATAGACGTTGCGTGTGTGCGATGGTTGTACGTGCTTATATAAATCTAAAAGTTTTTTCCTGTCAGCCTTCCCATATAGTCTAGGCGGTTAGGATAGCTGGCTCTCACCCAGCAGACCCGAGTTCGAGTCCCGGTGTGGGAACTTGTACTAATTGCTGCTTACTTTCGAAGCGGATATTTATACTACCAACTCATGCGCTCTTTTTTAGGGAGCTTGGTCTGCGTGGATCTATAGTTGATACTCACGACTTCGGTATCTTTTTGTAAAATGTTTGCATTTGCGCAAGATGCTTAAAGAGGTGCCAGATACGACCGCGTACGTTGCAAAGGCTTGTGATGAGATAAGATTGATTGAAAGAAGCTTTTCTTTGTCCAAATAGACGTTGTGTGTGTGCGATGGTTGTATGTGTTTATATAAATCTAAAAGTTTTTTCCTGTCAGCCTTCCCATATAGTCTAGGCGGTTAGGATAGCTGGCTCTCACCCAGCAGACCCGGGTTCGAGTCATGGTGTGGGAACTTGTACTTTTTGCTGCTACTTTCGAAGCGGATATTTATACTACCAACTCATGCGCTCTTTTTTAGGGAGCTTGGTCTGCGTGGGAGCTTGGTCTGCGTGGGAGCTTGGTCTGCGTGGATCTATAGTTGTTACTCACGACTTCGGTATCTTTTTGTAAAATATTTGCATTCGCGCTAGATGCTTAAAGAGGTGCCAGATTCGATCGCATACGTTGCAAGTGCTTGTGATGAAATAAGATTGACCGAAAGAAGCTTTTCTTTGTCCAAATGGACGCTGCGTGTGTGCAATGGTTGTACGTGTTTATATAAATCTAAAAGTTTTTTCCTGTCAGCCTTCCCATATAGTCTAGGCGGTTAGGAAAGCTGGCTCTCACCCAGCAGACCCGGGTTCGAGTCCCGGTGTGGGAACTTGTACTTATTGCTGCTTACTTTCGAAGCGGATATTTATACTACCAACTCATGCGCTCTTTTTTAGGGAGCTTGGTCTGCGTGGGAGCTTGGTCTGCGTGGATCTATAGTTGTTACTCACGACTTCGGTATCTTTTTCTAAAATGTTTGCATTCGCGCTAGATGCTTAACGAGGTGCCAGATTCGAGCGCATACGTTACAAGTGCTTGTGATGAGATAAGATTGAACGAAAGAAGCTTTTCTTTGTCCAATAGACGTTGCGTGTGTGCAATGGTTGTACGTATTGTATTGTATTGTATTACGTTATCGCGTTGCCAAATTATGCACGTGCTAGGCTCTATGTCTAGTCCACGACATAGAGTGGTGTCCGCATACGTCGAGTCTCGTTCGGCGGGCAGTGCAGCCAGCACCGAGGCCGTGAGGGTCTTCCATAGTTTTGTGTAGTTCTGACTTGGTAAGAGCCCAGGTGGCGCCCTGGTGCTGGAGACCGTCGCGTCGAGGGTGAGACCCGTTAGAGACCTGCAGATGCCCGAGAGCACCTGCCCGAAGCGCGCGAGCATTTAGCCCCCGCGCTTGGAAGGAGGGCGTCACCCTAACCTACAAGATTGATCGAAAGAAGCTTTTCTTTGTCCAAATAGACGTTGCGTGTGTGCGATGGTTGTACGTGTTTATATAAATCTAAAAGTTTTTTCCTGTCAGCCTTCCCATATAGTCTAGGCGGTTAGGATAGCTGGCTCTCACCCAGCAGACCCGGGTTCGAGTCCCGGTGTGGGAACATTGTACTTATTGCTGCTTAGTTTCGAAGCGGATATTTATACTACCAACTCATGCGCTCTTTTTTAGGGAGCTTGGTCTGCGTGGGAGCTTGGTCTGCTTGGATCTATAGTTGTTACTCACGACTTCGGTATCTTTTTGTAAAATGTTTGCATTCGCACTAGATGCTTAAAGTGGTGCCAGATACGACCGCGTACGTTGCAAAGGCTTGTGATGAGACAAGATTGATCGAAAGAAGCTTTTCTTTGTCCAAATAGACGTTGCGTGTGTGCGATGGTTGTACGTGTTTATATAAATCTAAAAGTTTTTCCCTGTCAGCCTTCCCATATAGTCTAGGCGGTTAGGATAGCTGGCTCTCACCCAGCAGACCCGGGTTTGAGTCCCGGTGTGGGAACATTGTACTTATTGCTGCTTAGTTTCGAAGCGGATATTTATACTACCAACTCATGCGCTCTTTTTTTGGGAGATTGGTCTGCGTGGGAGCTTGGTCTGCGTGGGAGCTTGGTCTGCGTGGATCTATAGTTGTTACTCACGACCTCGGTATCTTTTTGTAAAATGTTTGCATTCGCACTAGATGCTTAAAGAGGTGCCAGATACGAGCGCATACGTTGCAAGTGCTTGTGATGAGATAAGATTGAACGAAAGAAGCTTTTCTTTGTCCCAATAGACGTTGCGTGTATGCAATGGTTGTACGTATTGTATTGTATTGTATTACGTTATCGCGTTGCCAAGTTATGCACGTGCTAGGCTCTATGTCTAGTCCACGACATAGAGTGGTGTCCGCATACGTCGAGTCTCGTTCGGCGGGCAGTGCAGCCAGCACCGAGGCCGTGAGGGTCTTCCATAGTTTTGTGTAGTTCTGACTTGGTAAGAGCCCAGGTGGCGCCCTGGTGTTAGAGACCGTCGCGTCGAGGGTGAGACCCGTTAGAGACCTGCAGATGCCCGAGAGCACCTGCCCGAAGCGCGCGAGCATTTAGCCCCCGCGCTTGGAAGGAGGGCGTCACCCCAACCTTTTCCGAAAATGGTTGTACGTGTTTATACAAATCTAAAACTTTTTATCTGTCAGCCTTCCCATATAGTCTAGGCGGTTAGGATAGCTGGCTCTCACCCAGCAGACCCGAGTTCGAGTCCCGGTGTGGGAACTTGTACTAATTGCTGCTTACTTTCGAAGCGGATATTTATACTACCAACTCATGCGCTCTTTTTTAGGGAGCTTGGTCTGCGTGGATCTATAGTTGATACTCACGACTTCGGTATCTTTTTGTAAAATGTTTGCATTTGCGCAAGATGCTTAAAGAGGTGCCAGATACGACCGCGTACGTTGCAAAGGCTTGTGATGAGATAAGATTGATTGAAAGAAGCTTTTCTTTGTCCAAATAGACGTTGTGTGTGTGCGATGGTTGTATGTGTTTATATAAATCTAAAAGTTTTTTCCTGTCAGCCTTCCCATATAGTCTAGGCGGTTAGGATAGCTGGCTCTCACCCAGCAGACCCGGGTTCGAGTCATGGTGTGGGAACTTGTACTTATTGCTGCTACTTTCGAAGCGGATATTTATACTACCAACTCATGCGCTCTTTTTTAGGGAGCTTGGTCTGCGTGGGAGCTTGGTCTGCGTGGATCTATAGTTGTTACTCACGACTTCGGTATCTTTTTGTAAAATGTTTGCATTCGCGCTAGATGCTTAAAGAGGTGCCAGATTCGATCGCATACGTTGCAAGTGCTTGTGATGAAATAAGATTGACCGAAAGAAGCTTTTCTTTGTCCAAATGGACGCTGCGTGTGTGCAATGGTTGTACGTGTTTATATAAATCTAAAAGTTTTTTCCTGTCAGCCTTCCCATATAGTCTAGGCGGTTAGGAAAGCTGGCTCTCACCCAGCAGACCCGGGTTCGAGTCCCGGTGTGGGAACTTGTACTTATTGCTGCTTACTTTCGAAGCGGATATTTATACTACCAACTCATGCGCTCTTTTTTAGGGAGCTTGGTCTGCGTGGGAGCTTGGTCTGCGTGGATCTATAGTTGTTACTCACGACTTCGGTATCTTTTTCTAAAATGTTTGCATTCGCGCTAGATGCTTAACGAGGTGCCAGATTCGAGCGCATACGTTACAAGTGCTTGTGATGAGATAAGATTGAACGAAAGAAGCTTTTCTTTGTCCAATAGACGTTGCGTGTGTGCAATGGTTGTACGTATTGTATTGTATTGTATTACGTTATCGCGTTGCCAAATTATGCACGTGCTAGGCTCTATGTCTAGTCCACGACATAGAGTGGTGTCCGCATACGTCGAGTCTCGTTCGGCGGGCAGTGCAGCCAGCACCGAGGCCGTGAGGGTCTTCCATAGTTTTGTGTAGTTCTGACTTGGTAAGAGCCCAGGTGGCGCCCTGGTGCTGGAGACCGTCGCGTCGAGGGTGAGACCCGTTAGAGACCTGCAGATGCCCGAGAGCACCTGCCCGAAGCGCGCGAGCATTTAGCCCCCGCGCTTGGAAGGAGGGCGTCACCCTAACCTACAAGATTGATCGAAAGAAGCTTTTCTTTGTCCAAATAGACGTTGCGTGTGTGCGATGGTTGTACGTGTTTATATAAATCTAAAAGTTTTTTCCTGTCAGCCTTCCCATATAGTCTAGGCGGTTAGGATAGCTGGCTCTCACCCAGCAGACCCGGGTTCGAGTCCCGGTGTGGGAACATTGTACTTATTGCTGCTTAGTTTCGAAGCGGATATTTATACTACCAACTCATGCGCTCTTTTTTAGGGAGCTTGGTCTGCGTGGGCTTGGTCTGCTTGGATCTATAGTTGTTACTCACGACTTCGGTATCTTTTTGTAAAATGTTTGCATTCGCACTAGATGCTTAAAGTGGTGCCAGATACGACCGCGTACGTTGCAAAGGCTTGTGATGAGACAAGATTGATCGAAAGAAGCTTTTCTTTGTCCAAATAGACGTTGCGTGTGTGCGATGGTTGTACGTGTTTATATAAATCTAAAAGTTTTTCCCTGTCAGCCTTCCCATATAGTCTAGGCGGTTAGGATAGCTGGCTCTCACCCAGCAGACCCGGGTTTGAGTCCCGGTGTGGGAACATTGTACTTATTGCTGCTTAGTTTCGAAGCGGATATTTATACTACCAACTCATGCGCTCTTTTTTTGGGAGCTTGGTCTGCGTGGGAGCTTGGTCTGCGTGGGAGCTTGGTCTGCGTGGATCTATAGTTGTTACTCACGACCTCGGTATCTTTTTGTAAAATGTTTGCATTCGCACTAGATGCTTAAAGAGGTGCCAGATACGAGCGCATACGTTGCAAGTGCTTGTGATGAGATAAGATTGAACGAAAGAAGCTTTTCTTTGTCCCAATAGACGTTGCGTGTATGCAATGGTTGTACGTATTGTATTGTATTGTATTACGTTATCGCGTTGCCAAGTTATGCACGTGCTAGGCTCTATGTCTAGTCCACGACATAGAGTGGTGTCCGCATACGTCGAGTCTCGTTCGGCGGGCAGTGCAGCCAGCACCGAGGCCGTGAGGGTCTTCCATAGTTTTGTGTAGTTCTGACTTGGTAAGAGCCCAGGTGGCGCCCTGGTGTTAGAGACCGTCGCGTCGAGGGTGAGACCCGTTAGAGACCTGCAGATGCCCGAGAGCACCTGCCCGAAGCGCGCGAGCATTTAGCCCCCGCGCTTGGAAGGAGGGCGTCACCCCAACCTTTTCCGAAAATGGTTGTACGTGTTTATACAAATCTAAAACTTTTTATCTGTCAGCCTTCCCATATAGCCTAGGCGGTTAGGATAGCTGGCTCTCACCCAGCAGACCCGGGTTCGAGTCCCGGTGTGGGAACATTGAACTTATTGCTGCTTAGTTTCGAAGCGGATATTTATACTACCAACTCATGCGCTCTTTTTTAGGGAGCTTGGTCTGCGTGGGAACTTGGTCTGCTTGGATCTATAGTTGTTACTCACGACTTCGGTATCTTTTTGTAAAATGTTTGCATTCGCACTAGATGCTTAAAGAGGTGCCAGATACGACCGCGTACGTTGCAAAGGCTTGTGATGAGATAAGATTGATCGAAAGAAGCTTTTCTTTGTCCAAATAGACGTTGCGTGTGTGCGATGGTTGTACGTGTTTATATAAATCTAAAAGTTTTTTCCTGTCAGCCTTCCCATATAGTCTAGGCGGTTAGGATAGCTGGCTCTCACCCAGCAGACCCGGGTTCGAGTCCCGGTGTGGGAACATTGTACTTATTGCTGCTTAGTTTCGAAGCGGATATTTATACTACCAACTCATGCGCTCTTTTTTAGGGAGCTTGGTCTGCGTGGGAGCTTGGTCTGCGTGGGAGCTTGGTCTGCTTGGATCTATAGTTGTTACTCACGACTTCGGTATCTTTTTGTAAAATGTTTGCATTCGCACTAGATGCTTAACGAGGTGCCAGATTCGAGCGCATACGTTGCAAGTGCTTGTGATGAGATAAGATTGAACGAAAGAAGCTTTTCTTTGTCCCAATAGACGTTGCGTGTGTGCAATGGTTGTACGTATTGTATTACGTTATCGCGTTGCCAAGTTATGCAAGTGCTAGGCTCTATGTCTAGTCCACGACATAGAGTGGTGTCCGCATACGTCGAGTCTCGTTCGGCGGGCAGTGCAGCCAGCACCGAGGCCGTGAGGGTCTTCCATAGTTTTGTGTAGTTCTGACTTGGTAAGAGCCCAGGTGGTGCCCTGGTGCTGGAGACCGTCGCGTCGAGGGTGAGACCCGTTAGAGACCTGCAGATGCCCGAGAGCACCTGCCCGAAGTGCGCGAGCATTTAGCCCCCGCGCTTGGAAGGAGGGCGTCACCCCAACCTTTTCCGAAAATGGTTGTACGTGTTTATATAAATCTAAAACTTTTCATCTGTCAGCCTTCCCATATAGTCTAGGCGGTTAGGATAGCTGGCTCTCACCCAGCATACCCGGGTTCGAGTCCCGGTATGAAAACTTGTACTAATTGCTGCTTACTTTCGAAGCGGATATTTATACTACCAACTCATGCGCTCTTTTTTAGGGAGCTTGGTCTGCGTGGATCTATAGTTGTTACTCACGACTTCGGTATCTTTTTGTAAAATGTTTGCATTTGCGCTAGATGCTCAAAGAGGTGCCAGATACGACCGCGTACGTTGCAAAGGCTTGTGATGAGATAAGATTGATCGAAAGAAGCTTTTCTTTGTCCAAATAGACGTTGCGTGTGTGCGATGGTTGTACGTGTTTATATAAATCTAAACGTTTTTTCCTGTCAGCCTTCCCATATGGTCTAGGCGGTTAGGATAGCTGGCTCTCACCCAGCAGACCCGGGTTCGAGTCCCGGTGTGGGAACATTGTACTTATTGCTGCTTAGTTTCGAAGCGGATATTTATACTACCAACTCATGCGCTCTTTTTTAGGGAGCTTGGTCTGCGTGGGAGCTTGGTCTGCGTGGATCTATAGTTGTTACTCACGACCTCGGTATCTTTTTGTAAAATGTTTGCATTCGCACTAGATGCTTAAAGAGGTGCCAGATACGACCGCGTACGTTGCAAAGGCTTGTGATGAGATAAGATTGATCGAAAGAAGCTTTTCTTTGTCCAAATAGCCGTTGCGTGTGTGCGATGGTTGTACGTGTTTATATAAATCTAAAAGTTTTTTCCTTTCAGCCTTACCATATAGTCTAGGCGGTTAGGATAGCTGGCTCTCACCCAGCAGACCCGGGTTCGAGTCCCGGTGTGGGAACATTGTACTTATTGCTGCTGAGTTTCGAAGCGGATATTTATACTACCAACTCATGCGCTCTTTTTTTGGAGCTTGGTCTGCGTGGGAGCTTTGTCTGCGTGGATCTATAGTTGTTACTCACGACTTCGGTATCTTTTTGTAAAATGTTTGCATTCGCACTAGATGCTTAACGAGGTGCCAGATTCGAGCGCATACGTTGCAAGTGCTTGTTATGAGATAAGATTGAACGAAAGAAGCTTTTCTTTGTCCCAATAGACGTTGCGTGTGTGCAATGGTTGTACGTATTGTATTACGTTATCGCGTTGCCAAGTTATGCACGTGCTAGGCTCTATGTCTAGTCCACGACATAGAGTGGTGTCCGCATACGTCGAGTCTCGTTCGGCGGGCAGTGCAGCCAGCACCGAGGCCGTGAGGGTCTTCCATAGTTTTGTGTAGTTCTGACTTGGTAAGAGCCCAGGTGGTGCCCTGGTGCTGGAGACCGTCGCGTCGAGGGTGAGACGCGTTAAAGACCTGCAGATGCCCGAGAGCACCTGCCCGAAGCGCGCGAGCATTTAGCCCCCGCGCTTGGAAGGAGGGCGTCACCCCAACCTTTTTCGAAAATGGTTGTACGTGTTTATATAAATCTAAAACTTTTTATCTGTCAGCCTTTCCATATAGTCTAGGCGGTTAAGATAGCTGGCTCTCACCCAGCATACCCGGGTTCGAGTCCCGGTATGGGAACTTGTACTAATTGCTGCTTACTTTCGAAGCGGATATTTATACTACCAACTCATGCGCTCTTTTTTAGGGAGCTTGGTCTGCGTGGATCTATAGTTGTTACTCACGACCTCGGTATCTTTTTGTAAAATGTTTGCATTCGCACTAGATGCTTAAGGAGGTGCCAGATACGACCGCGTACGTTGCAAAGGCTTGTGATGAGATAAGATTGATCGAAAGAAGCTTTTCTTTGTCCAAATAGCCGTTGCGTGTGTGCGATGGTTGTACGTGTTTATATAAATCTAAAAGTTTTTCCTTTCAGCCTTCCCATATAGTCTAGGCGGTTAGGATAGCTGGCTCTCACCCAGCAGACCCGGGTTCGAGTCCCGGTGTGGAACATTGTACTTATTGCTGCTGAGTTTCGAAGCGGATATTTATACTACCAACTCATGCGCTCTTTTTTGGGAGCTTGGTCTGCTTGGGAGCTTTGTCTGCGTGGATCTATAGTTGTTACTCACGACCTCGGTATCTTTTTGTAAAATGTTTGCATTCGCACTAGATGCTTAACGAGGTGCCAGATTCGAGCGCATACGTTGCAAGTGCTTGTGATGAGATAAGATTGAACGAAAGAAGCTTTTCTTTGTCCCAATAGACGTTGCGTGTGTGCAATGGTTGTACGTATTGTATTACGTTATCGCGTTGCCAAGTTATGCAAGTGCTAGGCTCTATGTCTAGTCCACGACATAGAGTGGTGTCCGCATACGTCGAGTCTCGTTCGGCGGGCAGTGCAGCCAGCACCGAGGCCGTGAGGGTCTTCCATAGTTTTGTGTAGTTCTGACTTGGTAAGAGCCCAGGTGGTGCCCTGGTGCTGGAGACCGTCGCGTCGAGGGTGAGACCCGTTAAAGACCTGCAGATGCCCGAGAGCACCTGCCCGAAGCGCGCGAGCATTTAGCCCCCGCGCTTGGAAGGAGGGCGTCACCCCAACCTTTTCCGAAAATGGTTGTACGTGTTTATATAAATCTAAAACTTTTCATCTGTCAGCCTTCCCATATAGTCTAGGCGGATAAGATAGCTGGCTCTCACCCAGCATACCCGGGTTCGAGTCCCGGTATGGGAACTTCTACTAATTGCTGCTTACTTTCGAAGCGGATATTTATACTACCAACTCATGCGCTCTTTTTTAGGGAGCTTGGTCTGCGTGGATCTATAGTTGTTACTCACGACTTCGGTATCTTTTTGTAAAATGTTTGCATTTGCGCTAGATGCTCAAAGAGGTGCCAGATACGACCGCGTACGTTGCAAAGGCTTGTGATGAGATAAGATTGATTGAAAGAAGCTTTTCTTTGTCCAAATAGACGTTGCGTGTGTGCGATGGTTGTACGTGTTTATATAAATCTAAACGTTTTTTCCTGTCAGCCTTCCCATATGGTCTAGGCGGTTAGGATAGCTGGCTCTCACCCAGCAGACCGGGTTCGAGTCCCGGTGTGGGAACATTGTACTTATTGCTGCTTAGTTTCGAAGCGGATATTTATACTACCAACTCATGCGCTCTTTTTTAGGGAGCTTGGTCTGCGTGGGAGCTTGGTCTGCGTGGGAGCTTGGTCTGCTTGGATCTATAGTTGTTACTCACGACTTCGGTATCTTTTTGTAAAATGTTTGCATTCGCACTAGATGCTTAACGAGGTGCCAGATTCGAGCGCATACGTTGCAAGTGCTTGTGATGAGATAGGATTGAACGAAAGAAGCTTTTCTTTGTCCCAATAGACGTTGCGTGTGTGCAATGGTTGTACGTATTGTATTACGTTATCGCGTTGCCAAGTTATGCACGTGCTAGGCTCTATGTCTAGTCCACGACATAGAGTGGTGTCCGCATACGTCGAGTCTCGTTCGGCGGGCAGTGCAGCCAGCACCGAGGCCGTGAGGGTCTTCCATAGTTTTGTGTAGTTCTGACTTGGTAAGAGCCCAGGTGGTGCCCTGGTGCTGGAGACCGTCGCGTCGAGGGTGAGACCCGTTAAAGACCTGCAGATGCCCGAGAGCACCTGCCCGAAGCGCGCGAGCATTTAGCCCCCGCGCTTGGAAGGAGGGCGTCACCCCAACCTTTTCCGAAAATGGTTGTACGTGTTTATATAAATCTAAAACTTTTTATCTGTCAGCCTTCCCATATAGTCTAGGCGGTTAAGATAGCTGGCTCTCACCCAGCATACCCGGGTTCGAGTCCCGGTATGGAAACTTGTACTAATTGCTGCTTACTTTCGAAGCGGATATTTATACTACCAACTCATGCGCTCTTTTTTAGGGAGCTTGGTCTGCGTGGATCTATAGTTGTTACTCACGACTTCGGTATCTTTTTGTAAAATGTTTGCATTTGCGCTAGATGCTCAAAGAGGTGCCAGATACGACCGCGTACGTTGCAAAGGCTTGTGATGAGATAAGATTGATTGAAAGAAGCTTTTCTTTGTCCAAATAGACGTTGCGTGTGTGCGATGGTTGTACGTGTTTATATACATCTAAACGTTTTTTCCTGTCAGCCTTCCCATATGGTCTAGGCGGTTAGGATAGCTGGCTCTCACCCAGCAGACCCGGGTTCGAGTCCCGGTGTGGAACATTGTACTTATTGCTGCTTAGTTTCGAAGCGGATATTTATACTACCAACTCATGCGCTCTTTTTAGGGAGCTTGGTCTGCGTGGGAGCTTGGTCTGCGTGGATCTATAGTTGTTACTCACGACTTCGGTATCTTTTTGTAAAATGTTTGCATTCGCACTAGATGCTTAAAGAGGTGCCAGATACGACCGCGTACGTTGCAAAGGCTTGTGATGAGATAGGATTGATTGAAAGAAGCTTTTCTTTGTCCAAATAGACGTTGCGTGTGTGCGATCATTGTACGTGTTTATATAAATCTAAAAGTTTTTTCCTGTCAGCCTTCCCATATAGTCTAGGCGGTTAGGATAGCTGGCTCTCACCCAGCAGACCCGAGTTCGAGTCCCGGTGTGGGAACATTGTACTTATTGCTGCTTAGTTTCGAAGCGGATATTTATACTACCAACTCATGCGCTCTTTTTTTGGGAGCTTGGTCTGCTTGGGAGCTTTGTCTGCGTGGATCTATAGTTGTTACTCACGACCTCGGTATCTTTTTGTAAAATGTTTGCATTCGCACTAGATGCTTAACGAGGTGCCAGATTCGAGCGCATACGTTGCAAGTGCTTGTGATGAGATAAGATTGAACGAAAGAAGCTTTTCTTTGTCCCAATAGACGTTGCGTGTGTGCAATGGTTGTACGTATTGTGATACGTTATCGCGTTGCCACGTTATGCACGTGCTAGGCTCTATGGCTAGTCCACGACATAGAGTGGTGTCCGCATACGTCGAGTCTCGTTCGGCGGGCAGTGCAGCCAGCACCGAGGCCGTGAGGGTCTTCCATAGTTTTGTGTAGTTCTGACTTGGTAAGAGCCCAGGTGGTGCCCTGGTGCTGGAGACCGTCGCGTCGAGGGTGAGACCCGTTAAAGACCTGCAGATGCCCGAGAGCACCTGCCCGAAGCGCGCGAGCATTTAGCCCCGCGCTTGGAAGGAGGGCGTCACCCCAACCTTTTCCGAAAATGGTTGTACGTGTTTATATAAATCTAAAACTTTTTATCTGTCAGCCTTCCATATAGTCTAGGCGGTTAAGATAGCTGGCTCTCACCCAGCATACCCGGGTTCGAGTCCCGGTATGGGAACTTGTACTAATTGCTGCTTACTTTCGAAGCGGATATTTATACTACCAACTCATGCGCTCTTTTTTAGGGAGCTTGGTCTGCGTGGATCTATAGTTGTTACTCACGACTTCGGTATCTTTTTGTAAAATGTTTGCATTTGCGCTAGATGCTCAAAGAGGTGCCAGATACGACCGCGTACGTTGCAAAGGCTTGTGATGAGATAAGATTGATTGAAAGAAGCTTTTCTTTGTCCAAATAGACGTTGCGTGTGTGCGATGGTTGTACGTGTTTATATACATCTAAACGTTTTTTCCTGTCAGCCTTCCCATATGGTCTAGGCGGTTAGGATAGCTGGCTCTCACCCAGCAGACCCGGGTTCGAGTCCCGGTGTGGGAACATTGTACTTATTGCTGCTTAGTTTTGAAGCGGATATTTATACTACCAACTCATGCGCTCTTTTTTAGGGGCTTGGTCTGCGTGGGAGCTTGGTCTGCGTGGGAGCTTGGTCTGCGTGGATCTATAGTTGTTACTCACGACTTCGGTATCTTTTTGTAAAATGTTTGCATTCGCACTAGATGCTTAAAGAGGTGCCAGATACGACCGCGTACGTTGCAAAGGCTTGTGATGAGATAGGATTGATTGAAAGAAGCTTTTCTTTGTCCAAATAGACGTTGCGTGTGTGCGATGGTTGTACGTGTTTATATAAATCTAAAAGTTTTTTCCTGTCAGCCTTCCCATATAGTCTAGGCGGTTAGGATAGCTGGCTCTCACCCAGCAGACCCGAGTTCGAGTCCCGGTGTGGGAACATTGTACTTATTGCTGCTTAGTTTCGAAGCGGATATTTATACTACCAACTCATGCGCTCTTTTTTTGGGAGCTTGGTCTGCTTGGGAGCTTTGTCTGCGTGGATCTATAGTTGTTACTCACGACCTCGGTATCTTTTTGTAAAATGTTTGCTTTCGCACTAGATGCTTAACGAGGTGCCAGATTCGAGCGCATACGTTGCAAGTGCTTGTGATGAGATAAGATTGAACGAAAGAAGCTTTTCTTTGTCCCAATAGACGTTGCTTGTGTGCAATGGTTGTACGTATTGTGATACGTTATCGCGTTGCCACGTTATGCACGTGCTAGGCTCTATGGCTAGTCCACGACATAGAGTGGTGTCCGCATACGTCGAGTCTCGTTCGGCGGGCAGTGCAGCCAGCACCGAGGCCGTGAGGGTCTTCCATAGTTTTGTGTAGTTCTGACTTGGTAAGAGCCCAGGTGGCGCCCTGGTGCTGGAGACCGTCGAGGGTGAGACCCGTTAGAGACCTGCAGATGCCCGAGAGCACCTGCCCGAAGCGCGCGAGCATTTAGCCCCCGCGCTTGGAAGGAGGGCGTCACCCCAACCTTTTCCGAAAATGGTTGTACGTGTTTATATAAATCTAAAACTTTTTATCTGTCAGCCTTCCCATATAGTCTAGGCGGTTAGGATAGCTGGCTCTCACCCAGCATACCCGGGTTCGAGTCCCGGTATGGGAACTTCTACTAATTGCTGCTTACTTTCGAAGCGGATATTTATACTACCAACTCATGCGCTCTTTTTTAGGGAGCTTGGTCTGCGTGGATCTATAGTTGTTACTCACGACTTCGGTATCTTTTTGTAAAATGTTTGCATTTGCGCTAGATGCTCAAAGAGGTGCCAGATACGACCGCGTACGTTGCAAAGGCTTGTGATGAGATAAGATTGATTGAAAGAAGCTTTTCTTTGTCCAAATAGACGTTGCGTGTGTGCGATGGTTGTACGTGTTTAAATAAATCTAAAAGTTTTTTCCTGTCAGCCTTCCATATAGTCTAGGCGGTTAGGATAGCTGGCTCTCACCCAGCAGACCCGGGTTCGAGTCCCGGTGTGGGAACATTGTACTTATTGCTGCTTAGTTTCGAAGCGGATATTTATACTACCAACTCATGCGCTCTTTTTTAGGGAGCTTGGTCTGCGTGGGAGCTTGGTCTGCGTGGATCTATAGTTGTTACTCACGACCTCGGTATCTTTTTGTAAAATGTTTGCATTCGCACTAGATGCTTAAAGAGGTGCCAGATACGACCGCGTACGTTGCAAAGGCTTGTGATGAGATAAGATTGATCGAAAGAAGCTTTTCTTGTCCAAATAGCCGTTGCGTGTGTGCGATGGTTGTACGTGTTTATATAAATCTAAAAGTTTTTTCCTTTCAGCCTTCCCATATAGTCTAGGCGGTTAGGATAGCTGGCTCTCACCCAGCAGACCCGGGTTCGAGTCCCGGTGTGGGAACATTGTACTTATTGCTGCTTAGTTTCGAAGCGGATATTTATACTACCAACTCATGCGCTCTTTTTTTGGGAGCTTGGTCTGCTTGGGAGCTTTGTCTGCGTGGATCTATAGTTGTTACTCACGACCTCGGTATCTTTTTGTAAAATGTTTGCATTCGCACTAGATGCCTAACGAGGTGCCAGATTCGAGCGCATATGTTGCAAGTGCTTGTGATGAGATAAGATTGAGCGAAAGAAGCTTTTCTTCGTCCCAATAGACGTTGCCTGTGTGCAATGGCTGTACGTATTGTGATACGTTATCGCGTTGCCAAGTTATGCACGTGCTAGGCTCTATGTCTAGTCCACGACATAGAGTGGTGTCCGCATACGTCGAGTCTCGTTCGGCGGGCAGTGCAGCCAGCACCGAGGCCGTGAGGGTCTTCCATAGTTTTGTGTAGTTCTGACTTGGTAAGAGCCCAGGTGGCGCCCTGGTGCTGGAGACCGTCGCGTCGAGGGTGAGACCCGTTAGAGACCTGCAGATGCCCGAGAGCACCTGCCCGAAGCGCGCGAGCATTTAGCCCCCGCGCTTGGAAGGAGGGCGTCACCCCAACCTTTTCCGAAAATGGTTGTACGTGTTTATACAAATCTAAAACTTTTATTTGTCAGCCTTCCCATATAGTCTAGGCGGTGAGGATAGCTGGCTCTCACTCAGCAGACCCGGGTTCGAGTCCCGGTGTGGGAACATTGAACTTATTGCTACTTAGTTTCGAAGCAGATATTTATACTACCAACTCATGCGCTCTTTTTTAGGGAGCTTGGTCTGCGTGGGAACTTGGTCTGCTTGGATCTATAGTTGTTACTCACGACTTCGGTATCTTTTGTAAAATGTTTGCATTCGCACTAGATGCTTAAAGAGGTGCCAGATACGACCGCGTACGTTGCAAAGGCTTGTGATGAGATAGATTGATTCGAAAGAAGCTTTTCTTTGTCCAAATAGACGTTGCGTGTGTGCGATGGTTGTACGTGCTTATATAAATCTAAAAGTTTTTCCTGTCAGCCTTCCCATATAGTCTAGGCGGTTAGGATAGCTGGCTCTCACCCAGCAGACCCGAGTTCGAGTCCCGGTGTGGGAACATTGTACTTATTGCTGCTTACTTTCGAAGCGGATATTTATACTACCAACTCATGCGCTCTTTTTTAGGAGCTTGGTCTGCGTGGATCTATAGTTGATACTCACGACTTCGGTATCTTTTTGTAAAATGTTTGCATTTGCGCAAGATGCTTAAGAGGTGCCAGATACGACCGCGTACGTTGCAAAGGCTTGTGATGAGATAAGATTGATTGAAAGAAGCTTTTCTTTGTCCAAATAGACTTTCGTGTGTGCGATGGTTGTATGTGTTTATATAAATCTAAAAGTTTTTTCCTGTCAGCCTTCCCATATAGTCTAGGCGGTTAGATAGCTGGCTCTCACCAGCAGACCCGGGTTCGAGTCATGGTGTGGGAACTTGTACTTATTGCTGCTACTTTCGAAGCGGATATTTATACTACCAACTCATGCGCTCTTTTTTTAGGGAGCTTGGTCTGCGTGGGAGCTTTCTGCGTGGATATAGTTGTTACTCACGACCTCGGTATCTTTTTGTAAAATGTTTGCATTCGCGCTAAATGCTTAACGAGGTGCCAGATACGACCGCGTACGTTGCAAGTGCTTGTGATGAGATAAGATTGACCGAAAGAAGCTTTTCTTTGTTCAAATAGACTTTGCGTGTGTATGATGGTTGTATGTGTTTATATAAATCTAAAAGTTTTTTCCTGTCATCCTTCCCATATAGTCTAGGCGGTTAGGATAGCTGGCTCTCACCCAGCAGACCCGGGTTCGAGTCCCGGTGTGGGAACATTGTACTTATTGCTGCTTAGTTTCGAAGCGGATATTTATACTACCAACTCATGCGCTCTTTTTTTGGGAGCTTGGTCGGAGCTTGGTCTGCGTGGATCTATAGTTGTTACTCACGACTTCGGTATCTTTTTGTAAAATGTTTGCATTTGCGCTAGATGCTTAAAGAGGTGCCAGATACGACCGCGTACGTTGCAAAGGCTTGTGATGAGATAGATTGA
The DNA here is from genome assembly GCA_001695595.3 of Plasmopara viticola. NCBI lineage: Eukaryota > Oomycota > Peronosporomycetes > Peronosporales > Peronosporaceae > Plasmopara > Plasmopara viticola. The sequence continues at coordinate 1,636 of MBPM02000118.1, read as the reverse complement.
TTGAAAGAAGCTTTTCTTTGTCCAAATAGACGTTGCGTGTGTGCGATGGTTGTATGGCTTATATAAATCTAAAAGTTTTTTCCTGTCAGCCTTCCCATATAGTCTAGGCGGTTAGGATAGCTGGCTCTCACCCAGCAGACCGGTTCGAGTCCCGTGTGGGAACTTGTACTTATTGCTGCTTACTTTCGAAGCGGATATTTATACTACCAACTCATGCGCTCTTTTTTAGGGAGCTTGGTCTGCGTGGATCTATAGTTGATACTCACGACTTCGATTGAAAGAAGCTTTTCTTTGTCCAAATAGACGTTGTGTGTGTGCGATTGGTTGTATGTGTTTATATAAATCTAAAAGTTTTTCCTGTCAGCCTTCCCATATAGTCTAGGCGGTTAGGATAGCTGGCTCTCACCAGCAGACGCCGGGTTCGAGTCATGGTGTGGGAACTTGTACTTATTGCTGCTACTTTCGAAGCGGATATTTATACTACCAACTCATCGCTCTTTTTTAGGGAGCTTGGTCTGCGTGGGAGCTTGTCTGCGTGGATCTATAGTTGTTACTCACGACTTCGGTCTCTTTTTGTAAAATGTTTGCATTCGCGCTAATGCTTAACGAGGTGCCAGATACGACCGCGTACGTTGCAAGTGCTTGTGATGAGATAAGATTGACCGAAAGAAGCTTTTCTTTGTTCAAATAGACTTTGCGTGTGTATGATGTTGTATGTGTTATATAAATCTAAAAGTTTTTTCCTGTCATCCTTCCCATAATAGTCTAGGCGGTTAGGATAGCTGGCTCTCACCAGCAGACCCGGGTTCGAGTCGCGGTGTGGGAACATTGTACTTATTGCTGCTTAGTTTCGAAGCGGATATTTATACTACCAACTCATGCGCTCTTTTTGGGAGCTTGGTCGGACGTCTTGGTCCTGCGTGGATCTATAGTTGTTACTCACGACTTCGGTATCTTTTTGTAAAATGTTTGCATTTTTGCGCTAGATGCTTAATAGAGGTGCCAGATTACGACCGCGTACGTTGCAAAGGCTTGTGATGAGATAGGATTGATTGAAAGAAGCTTTTTTTGTCCAACATAGACGTTTGCGTTGTGTGCATGGTTGTAGTGCTTATATAAATCTAAAAGTTTTTTCCTGTCAGCCTTCCCATATAGTCTAGGCGGTTAGGATAGCTGGCTCTCCACCCAGCAGACCGAGTTCGAGTCCGGTGTGGGAATTGTACTAATTGCTGCTTACTTTCGAAGCGGATATTTATACTACCAACTCATGCGCTCTTTTTTAGGGAGTACTTGGTCTGGCGTGGATCTCTAGTTGATACTCACGACTTGGTATCTTTTTTGTAAAATGTTTGCATTTGCGCAAGATGCTTAAAGAGGTGCCAGATACGACCGCGTACGTTGCAAAGTTTGTGATGAGTAAGATTGATTGAAAGAAGCTTTCTTTGTCCAAATAGACGTTGTGTGTGGTGCGATGGTTGTATGTTGTTATATAAATCTAAAGTTTTTTCCTGTCAGCCTTCCCATATAGTCTAGGCGGTTAGGATAGCTGGCTCTCACGCCAGCAGACCCGGGTTCGAGTCATGTGTGGAACTTGTACTTATTGCTGCTACTTCGAAGCGGATATTTATACTACCAA